>CAEFZY010027215.1:0-53515 GCA_903066815.1 Brachyrhaphis roseni
TCAAAAAAAGTCTGAATTGTATATTACTACCCCATATGATCATTTTCTCCAAATATCAGATTTTTCCTGCAACTACAACTTAATTTGAGCCTGAGAGGGTTAACACAGGGTTAACACTCTTTAAGATGTGGAAGAGGAAAATCTCTACTAGCTAGGGAAATGATTTTCTTTTAAGAATACCACCCTCTGCTTTTGGTTGGGTTTTAAAAAACGTACTTATGCGTCATGATTCAGCTGTGTAATCCATTCACTGCAGCTGCTAAGATGGAAGATCTTATGTAAGTAACGGGCAGTCTCTTTGTGCTTTCGGTCATGTGTTTCTTGAAAATATCAATCAAAAAAGCCACATTGGCAGAATAAATTTAGTGGTAATAGTAAGAAAGATGAAAGGATCTTCTTCACCTCATCATCCTTGTCATATGCTTCACAGATATGTATTGTGACAGATGCCTTTATGCTGTTCCAGCACCTTTATCAGCGCTAACACCGCCAGCCCCAAATCCTTTTTAATAGTACTGAGAACCTCAGTTTGAGGTTACAAGTTTGCAGCAGCATTGTGAAGTGTGCAAAGTGTCCAAAAAGTCAGAATAGTAGAAGTGGTGCACTGAGGTATAATCAGTACAATTTCTGCAAAGCTTGCTGGTGTATTGACTCCTAAATTTCTCCTCCTTACCACTCTGACTGGCTGAGAAGCACAGCAACAAGGAAATGCTTCTGTGGAATTGAAAAAGTTCTGGTATCACAGTTTTCTCATAATCAAATAGCTTATGATAGGACACCTTAGAATAAACCACAAAATCTTTTTCAGGCTTTGTTCGGCAAAGCTAAGATATTTAAACTGCAAGCCATGTAGGAGCAAAATCAACAACATTTAGCAAATTACAACTAAATCAAAAACATCTTTAAAATGAAAAATAATCTATGTTTACATTTAGAAATGCTGAAATGACAGCATGATTTATTTGTGTTTTACCTGCTGACACTAACCGTTTGTGAGCGAAAATAGGTGGAAAACATGAGGAAACTCAGCAGAAAACAAACTAGAGAGGCAAAAAGAAAAAAAGATAGCATGAAATGCAACATGTAGTGGTCTATCAGTGTCTCCTATGCAGCAGTGTGAGGTGGTTATATGAAGAGAGGCCAACCGTCTTTACTGGATTGAATGGAGTGAGGCATTAGTAACCTATATGTTTCAGTAAAGAAGTAACAAAAAAATCATTGTGAAATTGCTTAGGGTTGATATTCTGTCTCTCACTCACATTCCCTCTCTCTGCTGAAGAAAAGCATCCCCACAGCATAATGTTTCCACCACTATGCTATGTCACTACTGAGGAGATTTCAGGAAATCATTCATTGTGCTCCATAAATATCAGATTGGTTCCTCATCTGCAGGCTTCAAGTGGTCAGAACAGATAGTTTTGGCTTGTAAGTGTAAAAGAAGAGATCACTGGGCAGACATCTGTCCCTGCAGGCATCCGGCGCCTTGTGAGGGTTTTACACAGGTTAGTGATCAGCCAGCTGGGACCCGCTACCAAGGTGACACATTCGGTTTAATACGTGGGGTTTCTGGAACTGCTTGAAGGCAAGACTGCTCCTAAATGAGCGTTTCCAGTGTCTTGTACCGGCTTATTAACATATTCCTTCCTATTTTTGCTGGTTTTAAATAGCTGTCACGTTCTGACTGTGCTAGTTAGTTAGACACACTAAAGGTCTTCTGTTGCTGTGAGAGCAAAAACATGGGAACTCTTGTGTCATGATGCACATGCCAATTAGAGAGTTAAAAAAGCCACCCAGGGGACAAGACTGCTGTTGACGTTCTCCTGCACTGATGAAGAGCCATGTGTCTCTCCCTGAGGAGAAAGGGAGAGACAAAATAAGAAGAGGAGAGATAAAAAGCCAAAGCTGGGGAGTTCCTATGCTCAGGTGTGATGTGGCCTTTTGGTGTCACGGTGATTTATGAGGAACAGAAATATTATAATATTGCTGCTGCAAATCACAGAAAAGGGGAACAACGGGGAAGCTGAGAAGAAGGTTAAAAGTGTGTGTGAGCATTGTGTTTGTGTGGATCTAAGACATACGGGTCAGATGGGGGGCTGAAACACACAAAAGGCAGCACTGACAGAGTAACTCTAACACAACTGTAGGTGGACACAAGCTTTAGAGAAAATGCATTATGTTCCTGATCTGCAACTGTTACCAACTCTGTAAGTAGTTTATCTTTTGTGCTTGTCTATGTTTATTGTGCTCCCACATACATAAACACCAGGATGTTTTAATGCATATAATGTGTTTCCCATACTGTAAAGGTAGGGATCTCGCTAATGGATTTTTGCAGCAATGACTCAACACAGACTTCTTTTGCATTAGAGCTGAAGTCACTTTATATTCCAGACATAAAGCAGACAAAACTCTGATTCGATACATAAATAAATAAATAAATCTGAGATGGCGAAGCAGTTAATTACATTTCCAAAATGTCATTTTAGTTACAATTATTGAGCAACATTTTTTGTATAAAAGCAACAAATTTCAAACAAACATTTACATTATTAGAATAAAACCAGGAGAAAAAAATATCTTAATCTCTGGTATTTTATTTAATTGCAAACTCATTAAATACATTTTAGAAGCATTAGCACATACAGAGTGTTTATACATTCCTTGTTAAATGGTCGAGTTTATAGAAAAGCTTCAATTTGAGTTTTCCTCTGCAGTTGTTTTACCATGAGCAGCCAGGGTTGGAGGGCAAAACACACGTCTGTCATATTATTTCCCTATAAGGCTATCCACAGTAGCAGGACCTGGTGAGCACCAAACATGATGCAATCCTTTTCAAATCTGCTCTCTTTAGAAGTATTGAGACTTCTGATGCCACAACTGAAGTCCTCCAATCTCTAATGCAGTGGTTCCCAAAGATTTTCTGGGACCCCTACGCATTACAATACGGATCACTCACCTCAGGGTGCTGGATGCTTGATCTCGCAAGTGACACTGATGGGAAAACCTACTTATTATACTTAGATATGGAAAAAATAGAAATCTATGATGACACAACATTAATGTAACTTGTCCTGATGCAGTGTGAATTTCCCAACCTTAATCCCAACGCACATGTAGTATTTAAAGAGAGAGCACATCATGTTTAAATTTAGGATTAATTACCCAGAGAAGAGATTTCTCTAGTTGTTATTAATGCTTTATATATTCTTCACATATTTCTTGCATGTTCAACCTACATTGCCTTACAACAATAATGTTCACACTAAAATCTCTCTCACAAACCTGTCTGTTTCTGAGAATTATCCATTAAATTAAATATTTATTTCAAAACAGAGAATGAGAAGGAGACAGAAGTCCTTGTTGATTCATAAAAAATGGGATTACCAAGAACCATAAGCTTCAGTTTATCCTCCCTTTACATTTTCAGTGTTGATTTTTTTATTTTTATTTCAGATACCTTTTGGCAAAAGCTTTAGACATGAATATTTAACTCTTGATGAAATCTTGAGCTGTAGAGAAGCAATTGATGTGATGTGAAAAATAGATCAACCACAAAAGCCATTTTCAGCTTTATGATAGAAGGGCAGTGTCTCCTGTTTTTATTGGGTCAGACCAACCAGCAGGACTTTAACATACCTCCCTGTTGCATCATCCATCACAGCTAATTCCTTTTAAATAAAACATCTACAACAATACCTCCTGTCATTAGTGATGGATAATAGGTGATGAGAAGGGAGGAAATTCAGAGTGTGCTTCTCATAATGACGGCACACGGAGTCAGAGAGTGGAGAGATGTTTAGAGCGATGCAGGAGCAGAGCGAGATGAAATAAAAGGGGGAAGAGAGGAGATTAGCAACAGCTATTAGCGGCTTCTAAAGTTATCATACTCATTAGCTGCTATCAGATTGGGCTGGTTATAAAACTAAAAGAGCAGAGAGATGCACACAGCTTCCAACCTACTTTGCTTTTCATTTCAGCGTACATTGAGATGTTGCATGTTAATGCTAGAGAAAATATTAATTACTAAACAAAATATCTTTGTAAAGCAACAAACTTACAGTGTAATTTTATTGACTGTTTTTTATGCTTAAGCTAGTTACAGCATGCAGGTCCTCCATCTTTTTTTGTTTTTGCAGCATTTCTTAGGATGCAAAGGTTTCACTTATTTTTGTCAATGTGCACAGCAAAGATAGGTGAGCCTAAAACCTTAACAAAGGAACAGAATTAGCAGCTTTTGTAGTTCTGCCTACTGATGAACAAGAAATGCTAAGTGCTTTGTTGATGGTGATAAAGAAAGTGTACAGACCTTTCGTGTTCACTAAGTAGTGAATGAAGTCATAGACTGAAAGCAAATTTTCCCTCATTGTTTGAGATGTTTCTAATTCAGGTTGATCCTGACAGCAGCGATTTTGTATATATACATTTTTCTCAAACATCAGTCAATACCTGTCCAAATACTTTCTTTCTGTTGGTCTCAAAGCCAAGGTTCATCTATGCTTTGTGTTGCATTTACTGACCAACACAACATGGGTCACTTCCAGTTCAGACTTGTGGGAACCATGTAGTGTACCGGTATATAAAATCAGAAAATAAAATCCTGTACAGTAGTACAAACTTTCAGCATAAAGAGTAATGGTAATCTGTTTTTGATAATATTATACAATAAAGCTGAGAAGGGTAAGCGATAGAAAACAAAATGTTAAATGAAAAATTTGATTTGAAAGTACTTTGGTGTGTCACTGAAGTAAAGAACATGGAGGTTTAAACTAGTGGTCTAATAGCAAGTACAAAACCCCATTTGTAAAGAAATAATAGATTTTTTTAATGTTATTAGAGGTAAAGAAAAAAAATATATTTCTGTTGTATTGTGATGCACAAGTAGCTTAGAGGTTCACTAACTTTGAGTGAAAAACATTTAATTCACATCGGCTTGTAATTGTTTGGAGTAAAATTGGTTTTTATCTTGAACACCAGAAGAGGAACTGGTATAAATGTTTTAAGTATGTAAATGGGTAAGTGCACAGGATGTACTATTTTGATTTTGTTGCCATGGTGTTCTTGATAATAGTAAAAACTTTTTCTGAACCATCTTTTCACCAATATCTTTGGTTGCTACCCAAAAGGAATGTTAAAGTAACACATCAAGACGGACACAGTGTGACAGATGCTTTCAGTTATACAAAAAAATATATATTTTTGCAGGAAAAGGTCAAAAACAGGACGGTCACCTTAACAATGAAGATATTAGATTTTTTTTTATGTCGCTTTCTGATAGCTGATTGGCTCAGCTGTTAATCATGCAGCGCTGCTCGTGTATTTTCCCTTCTGAAAAATGTTCAGTTCCATTCATCACTGTTTTCTCTGTTGAATTCTTGTTCTGAGAGATGATGAGTCTGAGTTCAGAGCTGGGATATGTGGAGTGACTGTGCATGATATGACTGCATAGATGTCTTTTCATGAATAATTTTCAATTTATCCAACAGCGCGGAAAACACATGGGGACAAGGAAAATAGGTGGAATGGGAAGAAGAAATTGGCACATATTACTGCAAGCTTGTATGAATTAGGCTCCACTTTTTATTCTTTTCGCTGTAACAAAGGCAATCCTTAATTACTTTATGAAATAGCTGTCTATACTGATGAGCTGCTGGAAAAAAAAGCAACTCTCCGGATTAGGCCACATTTTAATTATTTTTTAAATCTAACCTAAACTGTGCAACCCAATATAAGGTATTTTAACTGATTCTTCTTTTAAATCAACGCCATTTGATTGTCTTGCAGTTTGTTGTTTAACAGTTTTGGTTCTCATGTTGCTCATATTCAGTGGTCTTAAAAAACTCAACACCCACATGTCTTAGCAGAGGCTTACTCTCTGTGACGGTTCCTCCAGCCATTTCTCAGTGTTACTATTTATTTAATTATATCTTTTTCACACCAGCACATGACATATTGGATTAAAACAATGCACATATTTGGTAGTATTTATGTTGATCTGAGTTGGCATTTATTTTTGGGACCTCTTTTTTTTTTTCTAGATGTCTGCGATTTATTTATTTTTTTTATGGATTTTAGTTTTTTAACTATTAAACAAAAATTTTTTATAGCTATGTTCTTGTGCCTTCCTGCTTGATTCCTGACATGAACATTTTTGTTCTTTACTGTTCTAGATTGTTTTGCTTCTTATTGTATGGTCTCAGCTAAGTGAAATACATTATGTAGATTAAAAGCATCTCATAAATCTCATCTAATAAAAACTCAACATTTAAGATCACATCCAACCAATAAGAACATTGTTAATAAAAAGTACCTTTGAAAAAGGTTATTTTCGAAGGTACTTTTAATTTGACAAACAATCATCATCAAACTCAAATTCTAATTTATTCAATATGTCTGTATATCTGCAGTGTTTCAGAAATAATCTAATCTACACAGCTGTGTTTCCACACTTAGTAGTCTTATATAACTGATTAATTTTTCTTATTTTCAATTTTTTATTGTCTTAACTGCAATAGTTACTTGTTTTACCTATCTGTTTTTTGAATTAATATTTTTTTATAATTTTATTGTGCTTCTGTACTGTTTCAATGTCTTCCTGTTGTTAATCTTTGCAAAGCACTTCACCAGTGTGCACTACCAAACTGACTGCTGGTATGAAGCTTTATTTCCTAAATTCTGTATTATTTTTACACCAGACGTAAAAATAATGCAAGTCTACAGAATGTTTTTCCCACAATCCCGGGATGCTCGAGGTCTTCAAGACGTGTTTTTTCTTGGTCTGCAGTTTTTCCTCGTACATTTATTGTTGCTTTACAATGAGTTGCTTTTCCAGCAGAAAATTATGTTTTCAAAAACAAAACTCTTATAAACAATCATTGGACAGAAGCCAATGTTCTGGTGATGTTCTGTCCTTTTTTGTAGCAAATTATTTAGTTTCGAGTCTCTTTTGAGTCAATGTCTTGTGTTTTAGAATCAGAAATGTATTCTCTTTTTCCCTGTAATAAGATGCTGTCACATAAACTTGTTTTTTATTGGCACAGAAAAGCTGGCAGATGCAGTGAGTCATCATTACTAAAACGAACTTTTGAAGACGTGATCATTTAAATGACATTTAGGAAGTTTATGCACCACCAAACCAAGTAGACATTTTTATATTTTTACACATTTCGATTTTATTTGTCATTTTCATATACTGAAAAAACAGTGCATATCAAGGTAAACGTTTACACACTCTCTACACCTAAAAAAAATGCTTCATTAAGCATCACAGCTATAAAAAAATCTCACTCTCAATCAGAATCGTAGCAGCTCAGTTATTTATCTGTAGAAACATTAAATAGTAAACATTGGATTTACATTACCATCTAAAATAGAAATAAAACCAAGACCCAGTAACAATGCACTCAGATTCAATTGAATCCGTTTTTTCCTGAATTATCATAAAAATAGTAAAAAAGAAAGTCTTGGGCCACATTTTGTCACAGTCACGAGTCAAAAGCCCAAATTTGTCACAAACAATTCTCAATAGAGCCTCTTCTTCTCCTCTGACTGAACTAAAATTGCCTAATTTTGTTCTTACAAGAGGGACAATGCAGCTGTCAGAGAAAGAAATAAGAGCGAGGATGACAGCGGTGCAGAGGAACAGAAAGGACTCAATCGTAATTCAGGAAGAGGTTGGGTAGTTTCACCACTGGAGGTTATTCTGCTCTAGACTCCATTAGGAATGCTTCTGGTATTTATCTGTACTTACAATCTACTCCTGGCAGAAAACATAGTGTTGATTACATTAAATGCAGTACAGATCTGGGGCCGGTGCCTTTGGGTCAATACAACTGACAAAAGTGAAGACGAAAGACGGTTTGGTTAGTGCTCAGTCAGCACTCCTATCTTTTTCTCCTCACACTTAATTACCCTGTGACAAGAGGTCCGAACGCTTCTTTCACCAATGAGTTTCTGATTGCTGTTCTCTCTTACTTCAGCTCTACTTAACCTTCTCGTTCCACTTACTCTTATTACCTCAGGGTAATCTATACTTTCTCTCATCTTTACAAGGTCACCTACTAGTTGCTACACAAGTAAGGCACTGACCTAACATCTGTTCCCTAGAACAAAAACAAAGATAGGCTTATTAACTTTTATAAAATAGATGTTTTTAAAATATTTGTTTTAAACTGTCACTATATCTTGACAGTATAATATGAGACACATGATATAAAATAGTCTCCAGCCATCAAACAGATAAAACCCCCAGAAACTGGCATATTTTTCTCAATATTTGTCACATGAGAAAAAAATGTGATCTTAAAAATTGATCTACTATCAAGATTTATTTTCTCTCTGTTGCACGTCATTTAATAATAGACATTTGTTCACACTGAGTCCCAGCCTGGAACTACATTAAAGTCATAAAATCAATGCCCTATATTTTCTTGAAAACTAGGTAGTGCAATAACACACTACATGTTGAGTGGAACCCCCAACCCCCCAAAAAATTTAATCTATGTTGTGATGTGGCAAAAACCAACAACATGGAATGGTAAAACCTTTATTAAGTTCAATTCTTCAGTTATATTTGAACAATGGCGTTCAAACATAAAATAGTTTGGATATTAGATGTAGTTAAATACTCCTTTTATGATTACTCTCCTAAATGTGGGAACACAAGGTTCTTTTTTAACATCAGCTTTATGTTTGATAGTATAAAAGGAAATTAAAGAACAGAAAAATGGTGTCAAGAAATGTGTTCAAATTACTAAATGCCAGTAATATTTCATCTGTTGCAGTGGCACACAAAGTGCTGCTTACGCCTATGATTAAAGACTGTGTAAGACTCCAAAAATTAAGATCAAAACTGTAACAAAGAGAGGGATTTTAACATTTGGATCCATGAAAGACATAAAATAATTAAACCATGCATGTGGTGCACCATAATAAGTATGAAATTATCACTCTTTGTGGAAAAAAATATACTATGGTTTGGCAACAGTCCATAAGTTTGTTATGTTCTTTGAAGCAATATCAAATGTAAACAAAACAACTAATGCATCACATTAAAATAAACCTTAATTTTTGTACATTGATACTTGTAAATTCCTTCCATCTCTAGAAATGCTCCAAAGGAAATCTTACATGCCCTTTGGTAAGATTTTCACCCTCACAATTACAGAGACAACACCGCTTTTTGGTTATATTAGGTACTTAGAGATTAGAACATTGTGGAGGAGGCTAATTACAGGAAGAGACTGGGAATTATGTGAATTATAGCTGTTTGCGCTACAGTGTGACATTTATGTATTTATCAGTAGAAAAATGTGGAGCAGTTGGACACTACATGGTCTCTTGGCACTCAGCTTACAAATGTTTGTGAGAAGTGTTCGTCCTGGTAAATTATTTTATGGACCAACAGTATTTAACATTAAATTTACTTTAGGTGACAATTTTACACTGCAATCCCAGTTTGTACCATACACAGTCATATTTAATAAATCAAAAACACATTCCGATGAGGCTCGTCTGTCAGATCAAAAATAACAACAGGTATTAAACATATTTTTCATTAAGCCCACACTTTTGAATTAAAATGTCTTTCTATTGATTTGATGCAATATCCTCATCTTAAATGTCTTGTTTTCATTAGTTGTAAGTGGAAAATCAAGACAATTGACAAAGGCTTTATAGCATTATGTTCAGCAGAGTCAGTAAAAACAAGACTCACAGTCACTTTGTTGTTTCTAATTCTTACATCAAACGGAGTCTTTTTAATGCAGCTGATTTCTCTATTTACCTTGGGGCAGCTATTAATTAAAAAAAGTCAAAATAGTTCAATCTTTTCTGACTTCTACTTGCAACATAAACTGTTCAATCTGTTTATGCAGGCTTCAGTAAAAAGACTGATTGCAGATTTAGATATATATTTATATGAGTATTTTGTTGACAGTTGCTATATATACAGTACAGTAAGTGAAGTAACAAAACAGCTGAGTCTAATTTGGTGACAGCAGTTCAAAATCTTTGATCTTTGGAAGAAATGAGTTCAGTTTCAGAGGCTGATGAAAAATCAGATTGATCCCAGTATAATCCCACCAACACGTTTAGGGCAAAATACATTTTTAATATCATGGCAAGATGATGGATTTTGTAGTATAATCTAAAATTAAAATTTCCACTGCAAGTTTAAACAGCTTACTAAGAAAGTTAGGCATAGAGGTTTCTGTTCTTTTCTTTTAAATAAGTGTTGGTGTTACTGGTCAGGTCCTTCATTGGTTTTGAAGAGTTTGGTTTCCAGGTTGTTCAGCACAATTTGCTTCCTTACAAACCCCTTAAACCTCTGCTGTTTGTTTCAGTGTGTGGGCAGGAGCATGTTTGTTACTATGCACACAATCCAAGGTGAAGGCCAACGGGCTCTCCCACAGGGACCCAACAGACACATATTGCTTTGGAGCTGCAAAGTAAACACAACACTTTGTCTCCCTCTCTCCATCTCGCTCCCTCCCTCTGTATCTCATTTCCCCAAACCCTGTAAAACAAGATGGACAGGTATAAAGTACAACAGGGAGAGCGAGATAAACGATGAGACAAGAGAAAGATTGGGGAGATAAAATAACTCCTTCATTCAGAGATTGTCCCAGAAGAATAAATGTAGGGTGTGGAAGTTGAAAATTTACTATCTACATTTAAGTAATCACTCACTCTTTAAATTTGGAAGCATTGTACTTTAGCTATCAATTAACCGTACCGCAAATGCTGAATGAACACTAACTCGGCATTGTGTTCTCTTATGTTGTTTGCAGCAGCATTAAAGAAATAAGAGATATCACACTCTAATGAAAAAAAATCACAAGGACGTGGTGCGTGTAAGAGAATGCTTTTGAAGTGTGAGCAACAATAGAACCTGAAGAGTAATTGAAGAACACACTCAGGCTGGAGTCCACGATGAGGACACAGTGATTTGTGGGTGAATGCGGCTACAAATTTGCTGTGGTTAACAACATGGAGGTCGATAAGCCTCATCATGTTACCCTTCAGAAGCAAAAAGGGGAGACGGGAGATGGCCTGCTTGAGGTGGAGTGTTGCAGTCCGTAAGTGTGTGTGTGTTGCCTGGCCGCTGCAAATGAAGGGAGTGGAAAAGACGCAGAGTGAGAACGGAACAGGCGAGCAGACCTTTATGATGAAAAGGTCGTTCAAGTAGCTTCAAATTTTCAAACTAATCAGTGAGGGACGAGCTGGACACTAGCCGGCTGGTCAGAAGGTTGTGAAAGGTCACTAAAAGGTTAGAAAGGTCATAACAACTCAGCACAGATCACCCGTCTATCATATCTGACTGTGACCTATCTGTGCTAGTGAGGAGGGGAGTGAGATTAAAGTCTCCGTGTTGCATAAATATTGTTAATATAAAAGGAAAAACTGTATTTACCAAACACATGTCAAAGCAGAAATTAATTTCTTAAGAGAACAGAACAAATTGGGCAATTTATAAAACAAAAGTAACAGAATTGTAACAGAAAAATTGTTTGCAGTTGGGGGAAACAAGCAGAAAGTCATAGAGGATGCAGCCATAAGCAGCAATTACATGACCAAAACAAACAGCACAAATACTCTGATACGACATCAAAATAGAAAACATCATGGGAGGATGGACATGTCTTTCTTATTAACATTTTATACATTTCTTCGGGGTTTTATGCAACATTACCTTCCTATTTTCATCTTTTGATGTCATTTATTCACTTGGTTCTGTTCTTGGGTGACTGGAGCCTGTCCAATCCGTCACCATAGAAGGGCTTAGGCGCGGCACAGAAAGTGGACATGTTTTTGGATGGTTGAAAAGAAGGACCTAAAGTAATGTTTGGACAAAACCATGCAAACCCCTCTCACAATTTAAAATTTGAAGATTGTACAAGGGAGATAACTGTTGTTTGGATGATTGTTTCCAAGTTTAAAGTATCCAAGAATGCTTAAAATGCAAGTTTTTTAAAAATATATATTGTTTTTCTTCCAGATTCTGCACATCTGGCAACACTGGATCGCAGCACACCCAACCGTGCCTAACACCATTTTTATTTTGAGCTGAATGTGAGTTTTCACAATTCCAGTCACAGATGTACCAGTAGTTAACACGAACACATGATTCTGGATGTTTTACAGAACTGAATACACAAATCCCTTTTGTGTATGTGTGCATGAATGAAGGACTGGATGCAGCATGAATCGCTTTGGGGTTGATAAAGTGTTATCCAAGTACAGGCCATTTACCACTGACCATTTATTATTATTGACTTGATCTCTTCATACATAATATCTTATAAAATCTGAAAAAGAGAAGACAAGTATGAAAAATCTACAATAGATCACATCTCACTAGGAGAAAAAAATCAATGTATTCATAAGTTGAGAAATGTTGGCATCTTTACTCTGTCTGTCCTCTTCTCTCCCAGCTTCACTCAATGTATCATGGATCTCTGTCCAAGGTCGGATCCATTCCTGCTGCGCTATCCCCCCAGCTGCAATTCATCAGCTCATCAGGTTTCCTCAGGATGTGAAGACCAGTCAAACTAACACTCGCTGCCAGATTGCTCTTCTATGGTTGTGACAGTTCTGGACTTTTGTAGCTAAAATAGACACCCAGTATTTGTGGGAGTTACGGGCCACAGCTGCATGCAAATATTTAATATCTGTGATCCCGTCAAAAAACAGGCATCAATTCCCTTTTAACATCAAGTATACCTTAATATGCATTAACACTGCAGTGGAAACTAATTTAGCATTGCAGCAGAACCCAAGATCTACAGATCTACCCAACCTCCTTATCTCTGGTCTTGGTGGTTACAACCAATTAGTGCAAAGTAATGAATAGCTGGATTAGCTGCTTTGTAGATGCCAACCAATAGCGCATCAAGTAGTATTGGGCCTAGGTTTTTTAGTTTCCCTAGCTACATCTTCTGTATGTTCTACAAAAGAAATCTATGAATAGGCAGATTTTACATGAATAATTTGGAGTTACGTCCCACAGAAAAATCCATGATTGGTTCTGGACTGGAGATGTCTATAAGATGGGACAGAGCAGACTGGACTTCTTGAGGAATATAAGATCCTTCAAGGTTTGCAGCAAGATGCTGTAGTTCTTCTATAAGTCTGTTGTTGAGAGTGCCATCTCCTGCTGTCTTCTGTTGGGGCAGCAGAATCAGAACCAGAGCCCTAGAAAGGCTCCACAGCCTGATAAAGAAGGCTGGTTCTGTTCTGGTGACGACTGCAACCACTGGAGATGATTATGCAAAGAAGGATTCTTCATAGGATCAAAACAATTGTGGACAATCCTGACCATCCTCTTCACAAGACTGTCTTTGGAAAGCAGAGCATCTTCAGTCAGAGGCTTCTTCAGAGTAATTTCTGTACAGACTGCTGCAGGAGATATTTCCTGTCACTATCCTCAATAACTCTTTGATGAATCTAAATTAATGAGTTAGAACAACATTTAATTTCCCCTTGAAATTAAAAAAGTATGATACTCTACAGGACAATACTCTTTAAGTCGTTGGAAACACTAAAGAAATGTATCATAATTACAAAATAAAGTGGCCTTATTTTATATGAAGCATATTTGTCTCCCTATATCATGGTGAAAATAAAATCCTCATGTCCTAACACAGATTAATGTATTTACCTAAGGGTTTTAAAACATTCTTGAAGCATTAATCAGCTGCTTTGGGTTGCCATTACCAATAGTTTCCCATCTAAAAGTAGAAGAAAACAATACATTATAAATGCTATAAAACAAAGAAAGCCTCGGGCTTAATGAGATTTGTGGACTGAAGGGTGCACTGGAGAATTAAAACACAAGAGGAAATTTATATCTCTTGTTCAGTTATAAATATTTGTGATATTTCAAGTTCACAGTATGAGGCCCTCTTAACTTGAACTTGAGATTAATTTCCCCAAAGTTTATGGCTGCTCACCAATATTAATCAATTTATTTTTCAACTCAAATGAAAACAAAACATCGCTGTACTCCAAAGCAGCTAATTTGCAAGCATTATTTGTTCCTGCAACAGTTATTTCCTTGTTGATTGAAGTGGTTTATTTGTCCACTCAAGGCTGTTTTAGCTATGGGGCATTTATTCAAAACTATATGAAATTTAAATGAATTATGATGAAATGGTCTGATACAGCGTCACTGAAGTGTTTGTTTTCACAGATCAGAGAGGAATTAACATTTGTCTTCACATTCGGGGACAGATGGTGTTTTGTTGTGAGACTGAGTTAGGATTTTCTTTTACTTTCTACAATCTGTGGGTTTATGATTTGCTGTCTATTGGGTTTGGATTCTAAAGATCCACCTGTTTTGGTAAGAAATCACATTTCTGTTAGGAAAATCATTAAAATATTTATTTGACTAAAAGAGGCAGAATTCAAAGAGCATCAAAGTTGGAAAACAAGAAGCTTGAAGAGCAAATGAAACGAATAACAGTTACATCTTAGTTATTGCTGACCGGTGTGTATCATTGTGTGTGAATAGTTATTTTCCTTGTTCTGTTTTGGCCTTTTCATCAATTTGATCAAAGTAATTTTAATTATAGACAAAGATAGTATCAGCTTTCAAAACCAACATCGGCTCTATGTGAAAAGGTAGATTGCAAAAGTTGCCCCATTTGTTACAAAAAGTAATTAATGGTGATTACCAACAGTTTTTACAATTGTGAATTCAAATTGTCTTGCCTTACCTAAAACGGATTATCGTCATATGTAGGACGAAAAGTAATCTAAACAGAACCTGTCTAACAAGAGGAAGTAAACCAAAAGACCTCAAGAAGTAAGACTGTCTGGGCCTGCGTTGCTGCTTCAGGACTTGAGCCATAATTGATGGGAATTTGAGGAAAATCTCTTTTCTAGCACAAAATTCTGAAAATAGTTCTGCAAAGTAAAAGTTGCCACAAAATTTCTCAAGTGACGTAAAAGACTTTCTGTCAGTAAATGCAAACCCATGACGGCAGAAAGGTCACACAACCAAATGAAAGTCTTCCTTTTCTATTAACTCAGTTGATCTTTGACTGATATTAAAATGTGTTTGATCTGAAGAAGCAAGTGTGACAAAAAGAAAAAAAAAATGCAAGAAACCTTTAATAGGATAGATACTTTTTCATAGCAATCTCATCACTGCATGATCCACTTGTCTTGACTTTGACGTCACCCTCACTCAATTTGCTTTTGTTGCATACCTTAGCAGACATTTGCATTTTTCTCCAGAGTTGATGGCTGCCCATCAACTCTACACATGTAAGACAGTAAATCCCATGACAGCATTATTAATCCTTACTAAACCTTTGAGCTGCATGCAACCTCCACCTGACTGGAGGTCTTATCAGTCAGGGTAATGGAAAACCAGTATGTGTATTCAAGAAGGACTTGGCCCAGTGCACATTTACAAAGCAGCAATTAAAGCTCTTGTGTTAACAATGACATTTCATACGCTAATCATTTATTAATTAATGAACTGATTTATGCTAAATGATTGTGATGAGATGCTGATGCTGTGCGCCAATACCTGTTTGAGAATCATCTTTTGTTCTTCAGCTCATGCTGTTTTCTTCTTGTGTTTTGCTTCCTACACCAACAGGATTCATGTTCATTTTAAATGTACATCCATTTAGGTATCCAGGTGGATTTAATGTCATGTTTCCTCACACTGAATTATGATTGAAAGAGGAGGTGAAAGGTCAGCTCTATACCCTCATGCATCCTGCAGTGGAGGCCTGAACGGTGCAAAATAATAGCATGTTTTCAAAGTTGTCTTTGTATTACTCCTAAAATAAACAAAATTTTGCTGTCTTATATTAATGATGTAATGAGTAATTAATACTAAAGAAAGCAGCAGCAGTTTTATTTATGTATTTTGGAGCAATCTAGTCTTCACCATCATGATGAATTTTGACGAGATTAATTTATCCTGTCAAAAATTTAACAGAGTTTACTAGGTTCTCTTTATTTAGCTCATTTTTGTAACTTTTGCTTAACAAGAACTGATTTGATGCCTTCTTTGTTTCATCACTAATAATAGGTCTGATGGGTAGTCTGGCTTACTGCTGGCATGAAGCTAAAATCTTAAAAACATCTGTTGAAGATGCTCTGTGACACGTAAACTATAGTTCATTTTTTGGAAGCAAACTAAAGTTTCTAAATGTCTGGTGTAGACTGATTAGCCATGATCCTCATTAAAACTCTTAATTGCTGATAATTTACTTTTCTAAGATAACATAATTAATGTTAGATCTATGTCTGACATATGCTTTAAAAAAATACAAGCTGTTTTTTATTTCCTGAGTTACACCAATGTTCAACCAGCACCGGATTTCACTTGAAATTTTTCTGAAGGAACCGTTGTCAAGTTTGAGTCTGCTGTAGTCCATGGTATAAAGTCCTACATAGATAAAAGCCTTGCTGATGCTGCCGACTTCCCCCATGGCTTAATTAAACGTCCCCAGTTTGATCATCCAATTCTCCACAACAGCAGGTGGCTTTTAAGTCATAATGGACCAGCTAACACACCTTTAATGATATCAGCTCACAGCAACAGTCCTTCACCGTCTTCTAGGGGAAAAATGGAAAATATAAATATTTCCTTGCAAAAGTCTTAAACCCAATTTGATCCCCATCACATTTTGTCATGTTGTATTTAATGATAGACGCAAGACATAACTGTGACGTAGAATTTCACTTTTTGTTTTACTAAAATTTTTGTGCAAATATGAGATAGCCTGTAAAGTTGGGAGTGCAGTTGTATTCTGTTCTCTCCTGTTTACCCATAGATAAAATCCATTACCTTTAGAGGTCAAGTGGATAATGAACAGAGTCCGCTGTGTAATTTATTCTCTGTTCAGCTAATCTGTGAATGCCTCAGAGGTCTTTTTTAGAGAGCATAAGCGAACAAACTGCCAGAAAGCTCAGGGGGAAACGAGCTTTCTGACTGTTAAAGATGTGATAGGTTATAAAACAATATCCCAAGAAGCACTGCTCTGTTTATCATCTAAAAATGGAAAGATCATGGCACCAACACACATTTATCAGGACATGGCCATCAATCTAAACCTGTGGTGTGAAAGTCCTTCAGGGCTGATGTCTTGCAACTTTCATTTTTGTTCCTGGTCCAACACACCTGAATCAAATGGCTGAATTACCTCTTTTCTACTGAGTATGCTAATGATCTAATTATCTGATTCAGGTGTGTAGATGTGGAGGAGGGGTAAGATCTAAAAATGATGTTAATGATTAAAAACAATGCCTGTTTTCCTTAATAGTTTGTGCCTAAATGTAATCTGAATTATTTATACAACATTTTCACCAACTGACTCTCATTTAACAGTGAATTTCCCCTGACAAACGTTTCTCCATTTCTCTGCTGACTATCGTCCTGAAGTGAAAATAAATAGCCAACTGAGTCTATTATTTTTCTGTAGCAACCAAACATTTGGCCAATTACCATCACTGAAATTAAAATCTTTGAGGAGCTAGAAATTTCACCAAAGTAGGGGAAAGCTTAGACCAGATTGTCAAACTTGAATCACAATGCAGAGGATTTTCCAGATGGCAGGTAAGCTGCAGCTTCTGTTCCTGCATGTTTTCTTAGTTTTAGCTACAGTAATGCTCTTTTCTGCAAATACTGCTGCTGATGCTCAGGTTAGCATAATGGTAATGCCTCTGTTATGTTAAGATTTCTTTATTTAAAAAGAAATATTGCTCCTGTTAGAAGATTAATGTTTAGGGTTAGGGTTAGGGTTAGATCAAAACTGAGTAGTTTTAACACTTGAAGAAGTTGTAACTACTCAGTTTCTTGTTGAAATAACTCTGAAAAGAGTTAAATTAACAACGACTCTGATAAAGACCAAATATACTCGGCATAGTGTTGATTTAACTCTGCAGAATTTACTGTGTACATATTCTGTTATCGCTTAAAATATGAAATCGGAGAAAACAGGAATCAGAAATAATAGTTGTTTAACATATTGTCCATCCTGATTTCTGCAGCTCCTCCAGAGTTGTCCCTGGCCTTTCTGCCTTTCTGATTTATGCTATTTTTGCATATTCTTTCAGTGATAGATGTCATTTCTATTATTGTTCAAGGACTATTAACATAAGTGGGAAGGAAAAAAGCGCAGGGGAGAGAGAAAAAGAAACTCTGATTTTAATTTCAGAGCAGTTCTATAATTGCTCCATGACCATACACGCTTCTTTCCTGTCATCCATAGCAGAGCCTGTTTGCATTTAGAGACAGCGGAAAGAGGAGAGTGACGCTCAGGCATTCATCAGCCCCATCTCGCAGTGGGAGGGGAGGGGGACTGAAGCCTCGGAGCTCTCCGGTAACAGAGACAGTAGACGGCACTGACTCACGCAGCACGTTGTTGGACTCTTCCAGACCTGCAGCTGAAAACCCGACGGGAGAACGAGGCGGATAAAGACACAATAAGAACTTTTATCCTATTTTTCTTTCCTTTCGAAGGGGATATTATCTTTAAAGTCCTTTCTGGACAGCATCATTTGAACTCTGAGCTCTAAACAAAGTCAGAATGTGTTTTAGTTATTCGTAAACACCAGATGGCGGTGATTTTAAATGTTATTTGAGAGAGTGTTGGGACGGGAGCAGGTGTTTTTCCCACTCCGCCGCTTAACTACTCCAAAAAACTGCAAAAGATTCTTTTTTTCTTTGTCCTCAATTTAGACAAATTTAATTCTCTCTAGCCGAGCCATTTCATCTCCTATTTTTCTTCCACCACCAATCGCCTCCACTTGCTTAAAACCAGCCACCGAGGGGACAAGAGTACACTCTGCCTGCGAGCGGTCAAAGGAAACAATCTGCAGAAGGATGCTACTTCAATAGACAGTCCTAACAGCCGCTGTCAATATGTTCAGGCGAGGTAAGACGAGACCATTTGTTTTTCTTGCTTGTAAAGGTTTGGCTGTTTGAGTGTGAGCCTGTGGTATGAGTTTTTTTTTTTTTTCTTCGAAATTTCTGTTTATTTATTATTATTATTATTATTTAGGTCTCAGCTGAGCGGCAGATGCGCCTTGATTGCGTCTCTAAAACTTAGCCGCCCGCTGTCCTTTATCCGCTCAGGCAGCGCCGGACCGGGAAGGAGATTAAAAATGTATTCACTTCATGTAAAAATTATTCTTAAAATAGCGAATCGCTGCCGCACTGCAGTTTGTTCAGACTTCCCCGCACGAGGGGCAGCTGGATCGTTCCTGCGCGCGCCTGTGTGCGTATTGGAGAGCGCGTGAGAAAAAGAGCGTAAAGCAGGAGGAAAGTTCAACATCTAGCGTTTGTTGGGGAAGTTTTTAAAGGCTTGTGTACTACTTTTGGTGTAGGGGCGCGTGCGTGTGTGAATAAATTTGCGTGACAGAAGGAGGCGCTGAGCCCAGCAGCACGCGGGGATAGATTTTGGACTCCTGTCTGCAGTGCGTGTCGGGAGACGGTGGCTTTCCCCCAGGTCCGAGGGCCATGAGAGATTATAAAGCGGAGCGTGGAGATCCGCCCGGAGAAAAGCATAAAACAAGCTGTTTACTCTGCCACGTGGTTGCTTTTTGGCTGAACAGATATCAAGTTTCCCCACAATGACCTTGCCTCTCCGGGATTTCACAGTAAAAGCTCGAGTCTGTGACAGTGAGGAGGAAAACAGCTCTTTTCTGGAGCCTTGTTCATTTAGGCTTAATTCACTTACAAAAATCATCAGAATCTTTCTAAGCCCCAGCTTGTCTGAGACTCTAAGGAAAGCTTTGTTTGATTTTATAATTTCTTTAGCTGTAAAAACGGAATAAAACTAAATTAAGCAAACAAAACAATAACAACAAAACAAACTGTAGTGCATTTTGACATATAGGTCTGCACAATATATTGGAAATTTAACGTAATGAAAATATCACTGCACACAAAGCAATAACTAGTACAGGTAATTAATCCATGCTTCCTATACCAGTAATGTTTTCGGTGATGATGGTTTAATACTGCACTTTTCTTTGGAGAGCAGTAAAATGTTCAGGTAAAATAGGTTAAGAATTGCATATTATTATTTTTTACAAACAAAGTAACATGGAAGAAGATAGAGGGGCAATGTTGCCCACTCCTCAGGAAACATGTAGCTATTGTATTCCCTAAAAGTCACTAAATGACATCATGACCCAATTTGGACGATTGGTCTTTCTTTAGGTGAACACCAACCAGTGGCTCTATGGGATCTAACATATTTCTCCAAGAATAGCCCAAGAATATTACAACTCACCTTGAACAGAAACATTAATAATGAATGAATAAATTCATTAATAAATAAGAGCAGAACAAAAAAAATTTCATCTTTGGGTGTCAAACCAGTTTCAAAATGTATTGACGCAGCCTTGATTCAAAATGGCCAAAACTGCAAAAGAATGAAGTGGCAAAGTGGAAAAATTATTAGAATTATTATTGATTGTTTTTTTTTTTTATTTATTTATTTTTTTTTTTAGCAAAGTTAAGCAAATGAATATTGCAAATAACAAAACTCAAAAACTTCATTTAGCCTTGAACAAAAATGTGACAAATGTTCTTCTGGCAGTGTTTCTAAATACAAAAACAGCTTTTTAACAAGCGGAAGCTAAATCTGTATGCTAAGTGTCAGTTCACAGTTCGCATTCACATATTTATTAGGGAAGTGTTTAACACAGGCCTGACTTTTGCTTTTTATAGGAGAGCTACTATTTAATCCTCTTTTATACATATTTTTCATGTATAAATATCTAGATAGTTATTTTGATATGAAACTCCTTGATAATTATTAAAATCCCAAAGTCAGAGCTCTGTTACATAGAAGTCTAATAACATATTCTGTTTCCTCTGCATTCTAACATCCTAAACATGCAGAGTAAAAACAAACACTTCCCAAACGGGAGCTGATGGAGATGTGTAAATGAGCCAGCTCGATGCAACAGGCACATCACCACACAGCACCTCTTTGAACATGCAATCAAAAACTGCTCAGACTTACTAGTATCCTGTCCAAAACGATGCATCTGTCATTTCTGAAGGCCTTAGGCTCAAACTTGACACCAACACCAGTTCTGTTGTGGTGATTCAAGCCCTGTATGACACAGGGTAGGTCAGTTGAAGCACAGTAGTGAAAGTGGTGGACATAAAAGTAAAACTGGATGTGGGCATACTTGGGAAAAATAACAATGAAAACCCTGACTAACACACAGACATTTTGGAAGGACCTATTTGTGGTGTAGAGCGGTGACTCATCTGACAGTCTTGCCCCCCACCCCTGTCACCCCCTCTAAAAGAGAAATAAAATAAATTACATTTGGGGTCTGGTGAAAGGCAGCCTGTCAGAGAACTGGTTTGTGATGATTACGTAGGATCACTGTTCAATCCTGAGGAGAAAAACATTCTTCATAAGAAATATTGGAAGTCTGTCATTTGTCCTGTCAGAGCAGGGAAACGATACACACACATCTGTGTACGTCACGATCTCCAGCCTGCTTGTTTGGCGCGAGCCACAAGCAGAGCGACCTCCTCATTAAGAGTGGGACCCGATCGTCTTGACGGGGAGCCCATTTGTGCTGTCATCGTGTGTTTGTATAACGGAAAGACAGGCAAGAGTCCCACAACCTTTCTTTTTAATCTTCCTGTAATTTCAGATAGATAGCAGCCACCCACCTACACCCACAGTTAAATCAGCGCTTGTGAAGAGCTGATGCATTGCTTTGTATCTCCTCCCACAAATATGTTGCTGTCAGTCACAATAATAAAATCGAGAGTAATTGTGCAGTCAGGCTGAAATACAGTTATCTATATCTGTCACTTTTACCTGCAGTATCTCACTGTGGCGAGATTAAACAAGATCCAGAGAGTGAAGAGAAGGAGGATAAGTGTTTTTGTAATGAAAACTCCCCCTATCATTCTCCTCTTGTCTGTCTCTCATTTCTATCTCTGTTTCTGTGCTTGGCCAGTTCTCGCTGCAAGCATCACTCGGAGCATAGAGAGGCCTGGCAGGCTGATTGGCCACTAACTTGGCTGATTTGGGAAGCTCCTGAAGCTTTGTTTCGTAGTTTGTTTGAAGCCAGATCGCTTTCTGTGACTTGACTTTGTCTTCATCTTCTTACAATGCTGTTGTTTTACCAGGCATTCATACATAGAGACAATGTTAGAACAAATATGCCCAACTTTTAAGTCAAAGAAAAGACTGTGCGTGACAATATTTCTCTTTTATTTGGACAGCTTTTTGCCTTTTACGTTGTCATTGACGTTTCTGTCTATTTAATAGTAGATTTGTGACTGTTTCTGCTGTTATTTTCCAGCATTACTCAGTCAGGACAAGCAGCAGATGTCAAACAAAATGCCCTCATACTTTGATGGTGAATACTTTGTTCTACAGAGGAGTTAAAAGTTGACTCAGCGGCTGCAAGCTGTCAGCTTCGTGTAGCTGAAATTCTCACTCCTCCACAACTTCTTAAAGTTCTCCTCACACCGGATTGAGATTTCATTACGATGTCAAAAGTCAACCAGGTCTTCTGGAAGGGCATCCTCTGTCAGTTATATTGTTGGTGCCTCATTCACAAAGTTTTAATTTTGACTTATTTTTGAATTTTTGAAAATGCCCTTTCTTTGCCATGTGGCAGAGTTACAGGATCGGTTGTTAGACGATAAAGGTTTTTAGTCTTTCAGTCTGATCACTTTAAAAACACAGATTTTGGACATTGTCTGCATGGCCCAAAGTGCCATTATACATAAATTCATATGGCACATGCATTTTCACTATATAATGTATATTCCATAACTGTGAAAAGGTGCAAGAAAACATTGTATGTTCATATATTCAGAACTAATAATTGTCATGATGGCCTCTATGCTCACAAATGTTTCCAAGGATTTCTGCTTCCCAGATTTGCTGAAAATGGTAATAGAAGTCATGGAGATTGTCAGATTATTGAAGAGACTGAGTTTTAGTGTGAAGGGGAACTAAGCTGGCATTAGGCTGTGTTAATGCAACACTGTTTACTCCTGCTAACCAACACAACATTAGTTTCAACTGTCTAGGGAACATTGTTCAAGAAGACTTTTCATTTGCTGTGACTGAACTTTGCAAACCTGAAAAATATTAGCTGGTACTACATCAAACAAGTTTTATTTGTTGAACTGTGTTGCTACACTTGTTTTTTCCAAGACTTACTTGAGTTTTTTTTTAGACAATTGGACCATAGCTGTGCAGTCATGGTCCAGCAGTTGCCAGTTGACTGGCAACTATCTTGAGTGCTCTTCTGTGTTTTTCCCTTGTGAATAATCCATTTTGCTGCTGAATGGCAGACTCTAAATTGTTTTAAAATGTCCTTTTTACCCTCTCCAGATTGATGGGCAGCAACTCCCACTTCCATAAGATCTGTTACTGATGCGTTTCCTCCTAGGGCATTGTGTTTACACACCTGAACACTCCTGAGTTGCAAACTGGCAAAACTTCTGCGTTTTAAAGAGGCACTCGCGCTTGCTGATGATCTATCAGTCAAGTACACTTAAACACTGCCCTGCCATTTTTCCTTCCTCTTGTAGCAGTCAGTGGATACTTTTTTAACGTATAGTCTTTGCACTCTTAAGTTCTTGTTGAATAAATAAGAACACACTTTAGGTATAAGCTTAGATATTTTACAAATAAACAATGTTTTGATGCAAAAAAAAAAAAAAAAATCCTTAATCTTAGCTGATGTACAGGTGTCCTAAGTTTCTTGTTCAGTGAAAAAAACTAAAAAGTCTTTGAAATTTATTGTGTTAATTGAAGTTGTTACCTTCCATTGCACAAACTCCGAAACACTTAGTTAAGGTATGTAGGCAAGTTTGACTAAAAAACCAGTAATATTCCAGTGTGGTAAATAAACGAGGACAGCTATTACTTTTAATTATTTTTGAAACAGTCGAAATATTTGCCCTGCATAACTCACATTTGGCAATCATGCAACATTCAAAGCAGAAATATTTTTTTGTGTCTTGAGGATGTGGAAGTTATGGGTTTGGGAGTAACAATAGGTACTATAACAAGACTATTGATTGACTGCAGGTCCTGGGGATGGCAGCATGTTTTATGACATTGTTTGGTTAATCTGATTGACAGCCTCGATTATTTGTCTGTGCACTTTGTAAATTTCCAGAATCCAGAATGCATTATTCGCCAATGGATCTAGAGAAAACAAATTATTAAATGAGAGCAAGAAAGATCGAAAAATGTAATTATTGCCATATAAATTTTTTCGTAGTGACTGAGCTGATTTATGGATATTGGTGTGCAGTGACAACTGAGATAATGGCACCCTTGGGAAGTTTATGTCATGCTGAATCTTCATCCATGTTTATCGCTTCTGTGCATTCGAGTGTCTCAGAGGTGTAGAAATGTTGATCCATTTATCCCGTCCATTTCATGGATTATCTGTGTCTTCCACAGTTTTCTTGTTTTGTCTTCTTATCCATTCAACTCATGTGGACAAAAGCTACAAATGGCATGAAAGGAATTGATGAATGAATCCCTAGAAGATGTGGTGATTTTTAATGTGGTTATAAAGGCGATGCAAGGCGAGTTTATTCGTACAGCAGTGCTGTGGAGGAAAATATGGGAACCGAAGTAAATTTCCATTAATATGAAAATACATCAAAAGAGTAATAGAAAGGACTAAGCATTGCATTAAATGAAAAAGGTATAGGAGGTTAAATCAAAACATGCAAAAATAGCAAAGATCTTATATAAGTAAAGAAACTGATGAAGAAATCTTCGATGATGGTAGGAGCATGAACAAGATTTTAAATTCGTCTCTTTTACAACCTGAAAGGATTAGGGTTTTTATGCTTAAATATTGTGTTACTAATAACTGAATCAATTTTTATCTGTATAGTGTGAAAAGATGTTCAGTATTTTTAACTTTAAGAAGTACTTGCTGAAGGCAGAAATAACTATTTATTCATATTTTAGAAGTTTGTTAATCAGTTTTATCAATACATTCTACCACAACCAGCCCATTCATGATTTTGATATGATCCAAAATGTAAATGAGTTTCACATCCCTGCTCTAGTGGAACCACTTCAGATAAGTTGCCATTACCTGATTGAGCTTTATAAAAAAATATGGCATTACCATCTAATCTGCGATCAATAAAATCACACATCAGTTCTTCTGTGTTCAATTTTGACAGGAAACCCTTTTGAGAGTGTAATAGCTGGCTGAGTCCATATCAGCACCAAAGTTTCTTGCATGTTCTTGAGTTTTTAGCCTTATACAGTCTAACATATTACTAATCTTTAAGTTTGCATTTGTGGACCGAAAACAATAGACCCATTCACTCACTGATATATCCGACACACAGACTGTGATCATTTAGTGACCGATATAAAATGGTATACATATAAGTCAGCATACATATAAGTCTTGCTATGGTCCACTTCCTTGTTAAAGGTAGTGGGAGAACATAGATGTTGAATAAAATGAAAAACATGGCGTTCCTCGTTTGCATCCCGTGTTATTATTCTGCCTTTGCCATTCTACTTTCCCCCAAATCTGCAGTATCTATGAAAGTGGCCATGAGATTACTTTAAGACATGGTAATCTGGTGGGAATTGTAGCCCTTTGCTGAAATTCAACGATCAATATCAATATATATGATGGTAAAACTGGGAGTCAGTGTTCATTACTTTAGCTTAGCTTAAGGGCAAGTGACCTTCTCTTGACCCAAATATGAAAAACGTCTCAGCTGAGCACAAAACTTTTCATCTGTGATGAACAGGTTCTCTTGATTAAAGCACGAAAGCAATTTGACAACAGGATTGCGTTAATTTCACTTATATTTTTACATCCCACTGCTACATATACACCAATGCATGTGACTGCAATGTGACAGAAGACAAATGTCACATCCTTATTCCTCCCCTCAGTGCTGACAGCTGTATTGGCACGCATACATTTTGCCTGCAGGCCATTGTCAAATCCAGACTCAAACAAGCTGCTGTTGCTTTTTTGCGTCGCCCTGAGTGTGTTTACTAGCGTCTGTGATCGCCCTGCTGGATGATAATAACATATGGATTTGTGACAGAGTGTTTATGCGGGTCATAAAACACCAAATGGTGGAGTAATTGAGTGCTGAGATTGATCCAAATTTGCTTCTGCAGTACCAACATCTCGAGGCCGTAGACAGATTTTAGGAATCAGGGCACAATATGGGGAATATTGTGCTTTGGTAGTACATAAATCAGCAAGGAAATATCATATTGGAGAACTAAATTATGCTGGATTTGATAAGTGACATGGAATTCAGATGATGATCAGTTACCTCTAATGCAAGTCACATTGGGGAAGAGGATGCAACGCATCGCCACACACACAGCGAGCGCTCTGTGTGTCAGCTGTGCATATCAATGACCTTTGTAAACCACTCCCCCTGCTTCATTTCAAGGTTACTCACAGACTCGTTCTGTGTCCTCAGGTCAGGACGCTTTGCCTTCTCAATCCTGTTGTTTTTTTCTTTTAGCTACAAGACCGGTTTCTATTTTGCATGTGCAAGTGATCCACCACTTGTGAAAATTAATTACTGCGAGTTACGTGTTGCAGCTCCGAGCTGCTAAACCGGTGATCGCTCACAAACACGGCGTGGAAGAAAATTAATGAGCAGAAACTGTTTTGATGCTAAATAAACAAACAGAAACTGCTATAAATTATGTTGTTCAGAGCTTGAAATGACATTTTCTAATCATCCTAAGGTGTTGTATTACTTCTATTAAAAAAACCTTAATTTTTAAGACAGTTCAAATCTGAGGGCTTTTATGTGAAATGTATTAATTTGTTCTGTAATCCCACACATGAGGATTAGATTGTGTCATTTTGTGAATAAATAACAGCAGCGGTCCAAACTTCATGATTCAACTTGTAGTGAGCTGAAGCTTGATTGGTTTTGACACAATTGGGACATTGCTCATTGGACACACTGCATTATGAAGATTAAAGAAACACTGTTGTCAATAATTTTTTTTAGAGCCTGTGTGAAGTTTGAATATGTGCAAAATCTGTTCCCACCATTTGATAATAGTAAATACATGTGCTCTTGTGGCAGTCATCTGCAATTTAAGCTTTCTTCATATTCAGATTGGGCTTATTACTCTCAGATGTCTTTGGTTTCATGGGTAAATTTCATTAAGCTGCTCGTTCAAACATAAGTTTTTGGATTGAAACAGTCAGCAGGCTCAACTAAGAACTTTATTGATGATTCACAGTTTTGGCACTGACATGAACATTTTACGTTTGAGTTTTTTCAAATTGCTGCAGTCACACAATGTAAGTCTGACTAACCACTAGCTTCCAAAACTAAGGAAAATGTTATGTCTTTAACAAGCTCGCAGTGATATGACATCTTTCCACTTCAGGTAGGGGAACTACTACAGATAACTTTGCAGAATATCTATTTAAAAAAATACAAACTAAAAGCTTAGTTTAACAAAAAGGGTTTGAAACACATATGTGTTGCACTTATAGGTAATTAATGACACGGTAATTGCCTCTAACTTATATAAAAGTTATATGATATTTTTTGCATTGCTTACATAATTTTTGTGGACCTACATTTTGTTTTATTAAGTCTAACCTCCAAACAATTTCAGCTTACTTGGTCTAAAATCAGATGAAATGTACAGGTACAAGCCATGTGTATCGTTGTTCAGTGTTTTGCTCTTAAACATTTTTTCATCTGTGCTTTGGGTCATTGTCCTGTTGGAAGACGCACGGCCTGGTACTGAGACCAAACTTTCTAATTCTAGGCAGCATATCTTTCTCCAGACTGCCTCAATAGTTCATCCTACTCTGCACAGATTTAAGACATCTGGTGGCAGAGCAGCCCCGAGCCTCCTCCATGTTTCACAGTAGGGATAATGTTAGTTGCATCTGTGAACACAGAGCTGATTTGCCTTGCCAAAAATAAAACCCAGTTTTGTCTTCTTCGTCTTTCTCCTTGAAACTTTGTGGCTTGTCTCTATGCTCCGTGACAAATTCCAGTCTCACTTTTTATAATCTCCTTTCAACAGCGGTGTGCTACTTGGTCGTCCACTTTGGCTCAAACGACGACGAATGGTGCAATCTGACTGATGTACCTTCAATTTCTTTGGAGGTTGTTTTGGGCTCGTTAGCTACCAATCATATTGTCCTTCATTTCAAGTTGTCTTTAATTTTTCTCCCACAGTCATGGAGGTTGTGGACTTTACAGCTGCACATATTCAGAAGTTAACATACTTGTCTAAAATTATCTTTCTAATCAGCTGAGACAACTGATTAGACAGGACCACTTTTCTGACAGGACCACTTTTCTTCCTGTGGTCCATGTTCGGTGTTGTACACAGCATGTCACCAAGTGGCAACTTGTCACCTTTTAAATAGGCAGACTAAATGTTTTCATTGCCCTATGCTCAGATTATGTTAAATCTTTTCTAGAGATAACACAATTTTTATACAGGCCTTTTTCTTTAGTGTATTTTTTAGATGATTCTCTTTAACCACTTTTCTAATTTTCATTGGTTAATTATAAGTACATTTTTATTTATTACTTTTGTCAGTTTCAAGTTGTTTTAGCAAATATTGTGGGCTTTTCTAGCATCAACTGAAGGGTACCAACTATTTTGTCCATGTGTGTATCTCATACAAACAACTTTTTACATGGTCATAAAATGATAAGGTCACCTAAAGTAGTGACTTGAACCTTTGTTGTTGTGAAAGTAGTTTTATTACTTCTAACAAAAAAATTAATTACATTTGTGGAATTGGTACATCACACAAAGAGGAGGAGCTGTTGAAAACAATGTACTCTGTTTCTCTTATAACACTACACATGATACTTGCCAAATTGCTGCAGTGAAGATGTTCCTAATTTTTTATTTTTTTCATTTTAAAAAAATATGGTTAACTAATTTGAGTACTCTTCAGGTGCTGGCTGTGAAGCCAGTAGGAAAGTCCTGTGTGAATAAAGTGCCCAATCAAAGTAGACATCTCTCCCATCGGGAACATTTCTGATTGCAGGTTCACTTAGCAACAGCTGGAGCAGTTTGTGCATTTTAACGAAGCAGTGTGTGTGTATGTGAGTGTGTGAGGGAGAGGGTGTGGCCGCATACGTGTCGACGGTTGTCCAAGAAAGGGATACAAATGTCCTAGATCACATACTGTTGCCAGAACATAGTGTGCACTTGTTTGTGTGCCTCAAGGATCATTAGGGTAAATGTCAGGGCTGCTGCATCTGAGAGGAGCTGCACTTTAGACCAAGCAGATTCTGTTACAGGGATGCAGGACAAAAAAGGGCAGGGAACCAGTCTAAGAAAGAGACAGGAAACAGTCGCAGGAAGGAAACGAGTGATTATTTAGAGACAGACTTCACCTGGGGGGGAAAAGCTCTGCACTCTGTGGAGGCAGAGAGCCAGTGGCAGGTGACTGTAGCGGGGCTGATGGAAGCTGATAGTGTGGGTGTGTGCTTCAATCTCTGCCTCTCAAACTCAGGAACTTTAGTATTTTCTTGTCACCATAGGCGGGAGATGGTTGGATGAAGCAGTCGCTTGCAGCAGCATCCTCATCTTACGATTAAAGAGAATGAGCCTCAGACACTTTTTTTTTTGCTGTTTTTTGAGATGTTTTCATCTAAAAGTGACATGAGAGGATAGATCAAAATTTTATATCTGTGTTTCAAGTACAGAGAAAGAGTGGCTTAGCTTAGCATTAAGAGCTGGAGGCAGCTTGGCTCTGTTTAAAGTTTAAAAATACACCTACCCACATCTCAAGCTCCCTGAATAGCAGGTTATGGAAAAGTGCAGTTATTGTGATTTTCAGACTGTTGATACATTTTTAAAAGCTGAATTAATTTCAGATGATAACTAAAGATTTCACAGATCCAAATATATGTTCAGCATATTTTCTTTTCAATACAATCACTTGCATACAAACAGAACTGCTGTAAAGTATTCAATATTACAATACTGGACATGGAACAATAGGACTAATACCAATCTTTGTCTGTCACTTCAATTTATTTACTTTTTACAAAAACAATAATACATCAAAGATAAACACACAACAGATCTTTTGATAGATCAGAAAATTAAGATATTCTAAGATGATTACAACATGCTGCAAGCCTTTATCAAATTTTTTGCTAAACTTGAAAAAGTGCATCAAGCTACATGGTGTTGGTTGGTGTGTTTATAGGCTTTAAATGGTGGGAGCATTCATGCCAGACCTGCTTAGTCCACTTTAATTTTAGTTAGGTTGCCTAAAATGTCAGGCTCTTTTGAGGAGGTGTGAATGTGTAATCAAACTCTGATGCAGACCAAAAAAACATTCTCTGGTCCAACTAGGAAGCAAAGTACAGCAGAGGGCATTCTGGGTAAATACAACCAAAACAAATGTGTGCTAGTAGGGGAAATGGCTCATGATCAGGTGTGGAATGAAGAGCATGTGAAGGTTTTCATTCAAATAAATCCTAATGTATGATGCCTCTCCATTTTTTTGTTTACTTTTCCTAATGAAGGAAGTTGTCTTGTTCTTCTTCAGAGGTTTTTGTTGCTCAAAGGGTTTGATTCATTTGACACTGTGCTGTGTGAAACCGAACCGCGCCAGAAAGGAAAAGAACCTCAGACTTTGCAAAATATCTTACAACTTGATTGGACTAGTCGGTATATTAAAACTCACATATGACATATCGGTTGTTTATAGATTAGCACGAAAGAAAAATGAAAAAAAAAATGCCTTTAAAAAGATTTAAATGGTTAGCGTCCATCACTACACAGGATATGTGTGATCACATCTTCTCCCCTCTGAGGAGACGCTGGTTCACTCTGTACCTGTTGAATAATTGATAGCTGTTTTGGTTTTCCGATAAGGCGTTTGGGGTCCACAGCTCACAGCAGTGTGGGCTTGCTGCAGCCTCTCCCACTTACCCCGCCCCTCCTTTCAGTCTCCCTCCATTTTCTTTATCTTGTCTTTTTCCTCTCCACATGCCAGTTGTTCTGATATGCAGCCCTCACATTTTCTGTAACATGCTTTTTTTTTTTTTTTTGCACAGTTGGGTTGTGGCCAACAGCTCCGGCTCCAGGTTTTATTCGTGATAAAAACTGACAATAATCCTCTTGTCCTGTTTACAAAGAAACATGCAAAATATAAATTAAAGATCCTGGGCATTGCCATGGAAACAGAACTTATAAATGCAGAAAAAAAGTTAATGCAGGAAGCTGTTTAATATGCCTGCGTTAAAAACTGGACTGTGATGCAGCAGTCTCACACTTTTACTACTGTATGTTGCGGAAGACCTAAAGGGGCAAAAGAAATCCTGACAGTGCTGCAAAATTAAACGCGGTCCAGAAGGATGTGCAAAATGTTGCAAGTGGCTGAAGCAGCAATGAGGGGCGCATCACCCAAAGTAACATTCTTTCTGTGGGAGGTATTTAAAACAAATTGTGTACAATAATGTCTGCACGGTAACCCCCCCCAAAAGAACATGGCATTACACTCATCACGTTCATATTTAACAGGAAGATTTCCATTTGGCATTTCACTGTTATTTTTATTTTTTTATTATTATTCTCTTATCTTCAGTGATTTTTCTCTAATTCATAATCTAAAATTTCTAGACTTGTTAAAGGAACTAGATTATCCAACACAAAAAACAGCAGATTTGTGGAAACGCCCTCCATCCCCCTGAAATTTCTCAAAAATGTTTTTATTGCTTTTTGGTTTTATGTATCTATATAAGGCATTAAAGGAGGGGCTGAATTAACAGTTGTAGAAATGTTTAATATCTCTTCAGTCTTTATTTATTACGTATTTTAAAAATAAAAAATTAAAAAAATATATTTTTTATTGAGACAATGAAAATTAGAAATAGAGAATATGACACTACAATTACTCTAATATTGCTCACTAGCTTTATAAATAATATACATTATTTGAGACTATTTCCATAAAATAATTTTTAATAATATCAGCTCTGCTCAGTTTAAAAACATATTGGTCTAAAGATTTCCAAAGTCAAAGTAAAAAATGTCAAATGAGATGCTAAAATGAGTAAAGTAGTAATTATTTATTATATGTGCTCTTTTCTATTAGTGTGCTGTCAAAATGTTGTGCCCTACCAAGTAAAATTTATAAATGACTATTTTTATAAGAAAAAGTTAATCATTCTGTATTTTGTTTAGCAATACATCCCAAACATTGCACCCCAGTACAATGAAACATAAATGAATCACCATCCATGTACAGAAGCTGCTTGAAATGTCTTTTTTCTGTTTCCCTCCTCCATATTCTCTGAGCTCTGCATGCAGTTGGTTTGTTCTTTGGCTGCTGCCCTTGCATGGAGGGAATTGAGGGAAATGGGTTAAAGAGGGAGAAGAGTTAATCAAACCCTGGACAACAAGTCAATTCTTCCTGATTTAACACATCAATCCCCATCTGTCCCACTTTGTTCCAACACTCACCACATTGGCTCCATCTTACACACGTTAACGTACTCAGATGCTCATTTCAACCCTCTCCCCCTCCTAATTTCTGTCTTTCTCTGTACTGCAGTATAGGCAGAGAAGCAGCAGCAGCACTAGCAGGTCTTACATAACTACCACACTGCATTAACGAGCCCGTCTGCTTCTGACTGGTACTTACAATTACAGTTACTGTGTCCTCTTAAAATGTGCTGAAAGCAGCATGAACAGGTAAAAAGGGACTAAATGTTATTTATTTCTTTCCTCTGGAGCAAATTATTCTTAGAGTTGCACCAATCTTATTATTTTTGGTAAAGCTTTATTCTGTCAATTCTGCTGTCCAACATAAAAAACAGCTTTCAAAATAATTTTCTAGCCTTTCTGCTTTGAGTGGCCATTAATCATTTATCTTAGGAGCAGACAGAACGTCACCCATGCAGCTGCTGTAGAAGGTTTTATGAATGAAAAACAAATTACGGACTCCACACCTATCTGTTAGCATGCTAGCATTCCTAAAAGTCTTCATATGACTCTAGAAAACATTTAACATAATGGTGAAATAAAAAACTTCCAATATTTCTAAATCCATCATGTTCTAGAAAGAGGTTGAAAACACATATGTGTAAAAAGAGCAGAGCTGTACTTCTTTTAACCTTCCTTGTTTCTGCTGAGTTTTGGTCTCTAAGAACCTGAGAAAACTGCAGACATTTCTCAATAGAGTCTCTAATAAACCATCAATATGTTGTTTACTGTTATTTTATAAAATAAAACATGTCTGAAATAAGTTTTCTGGTTCGATTGTTCAAGAAAATTTGTGCTTTGCAGAACTTTATGTGCAGTACATAAACACAATTTTTCCCAGACCAAACTGAAGTTAATTTCCACAACTTTTTATATAGAGCCCACATTTTTAATTAAAAGCTGCTTTCATCCCAAAGCTTTTACGTCCGTAAGCTCATCAGCCCAGCCACACCGACACACTGACGCACAAAATGGTTGGAATTAAAATGAGTGCTTTGTGGGAGTCTTTGTTTGACAAGTGCTTCAGAGTGACAAGAGGAAGTAAAGATTGAGTGATGCGAAGGAACAGGAAGATGCGGGAACGTGTGAGAAAGCGTTGTTTGTTTGCTGCCACAGCTCGTTTGTGTCTTTGGTCTGAGCCTCGTTATAACACTGAGGCATGGTGTACGTGTATGCATTCAGAAGTGTGTGTGTCGTTGCACACTTAATCTTACATAACAATCAGATGTTCAGCTGGGAGTATTGTGAAGTAATATTAGGAAGAGAGAGGAACATGGCGGAACAAATGAGTATAGGTGAACTTGGAAGAGATTAATTTATAAATATGTGGTTGCATTAATGTTTGAGTAGATCAGTCTATGATACAATATGCCTCAAAAAGGTGAAGTTCGATGAGGCATTACTTCACTTGACTGTTTATATTTCTACACTGACTCAGCCAATTTTCACTGTACAGTTTGCAAATTCACAACAGATTTGTACATGATGCATTGAAGGCACCAGCTTTAATCATCAAGTGTGATTCCCTTTTTATGCAGTGAGCTTTGTCTACATGTCCGAAATCATTCCAACGGTGGATTGCGGCCTTGAATGAAATGCCTCCTTTATGGCATGTTTACTGTTGTAAACTACGTTTCCTCTTGAATTATGGAGATCTTATTAGAGGCTGATCATCACTCACAGCTACACTCTGTGCTGAGAGAGACAACATTTCATATAGAGAGCTTTAAATAAAACTGCCAACATGGTGTGGCCATTGCTGATGGAGCTGGTTTTTTTTCTCTTTTTGGGGAGTTTGGGGTGCTGTTGCCAAATGTAAGAGAGGCATTTATGGATTATTTATGAATGCTTCACATGCTGTCTCAAACACACACTCACTCTTGCTACTGCACACACTGTAAAAACATGAAATGCAACGAAGGTTTGCTGTTCCACATTCTTGCTAACTTAGCAGAGATTTAACAACCAAAGTAACCTCTCTCTGTCACATGGTGAACTTCATTATAAGGAAGAGTTTCCCATCACTCCATTGCTGTTTTACACTAATCAAAAAGAGACAAAAGTATTGCTCTAGTTTATTCAACTCTTGGAGGTTTGAGAAAATTAATAAAAAAGTTAACACCACTTTCTACTGTAAGTTTTTTTTCAAAAACTCACAAGTTTGGTTTCAAAATCTAAAGCTCACTAAATTTATTTTACTAAAGAGCAGAAGATGGTAGACACAACTGAATGCTGCACAAAATTACATTTACCTTTTTGCATTTTGATAGTTGTGATCATGAATATCAAACCACATAACTCACACTGTACCTGTAAATGTAAGCAACATTTTTAGTTGTCCTATAAAACAAATTTACTGCTTGTCTTCACGTCAGGATCTTGGGAAATCTGATGACAACGCGGCAGAATAAAGTACACCAGCAGACAGTTGTAGGCCGGATGAGGACATCCACATTCCCTCCTCCTCTTCTCCTCCTTCTTAACTAATGCTGTCTTAATCTCCTTAAGCCGTCAACATGACCTAGAAGTAATGATGGGCAAGTGAGAGGAGAAGCTAGAAAAACTCCTGCCAAGAACATGGAAGCTTGGCACAGTTCATCAAGCTCTTCATGGAGTTAGGAGGGCAGCGTCCGGGCTCGGTTTAACCGCGGCCATTAGGAAGGTCCAAACTTTGGTTGTTTTCTCTTCACGCTCGACTCAGTCCAACCTTTCAAGTCGAACATGTGACCGCCACATGAACCACCGTGGGTCAGACCTTTTCTCCAGATGCAATGTCACAGTTGGCCTCTCTAGCCAAACAGTTAATGTCAGTGCGCCCAGTCAGTGAGCTACGTGAAATGATGCAAGTCAAATCCCTGGGTGACAAGATCGGCAGCAACACTCAGTCTTCACACTATTTTAATTATATACTCACCTAAAATAAAATTCTAACACAAGATTAATGATAAACTGTTTCCCTAAAAGCTTTTATGACCAAACTTGTTGTAAGGATACAGCGCTACTGCCCTGAGGATCTGGCAATGACAGAGCAACACAGCTGTCCTGAAGATGGGCCGCCTGCCCAGCTGCACCAGCTGTGCCTGTCCAACCATCGCTTAATCACCCGAGAAGGAAGGAAAGATGGGGGCTGGGAAGGGCGGAGGGTAGGGCGTAAGGATACAGAATATAAAAAGAGAAGGCTTGTGCCAAAAGTGGGAGGAAAAAAATGGGTATAAAGTACTGAAAACGATGATGGTGACGCATTTAAGAACTGGATGGTTGATAAAACAAAGAAGTAAGTGGAGGAAATGTCCAGAAGGATGAAGATGGGGTATAAAGGCGAGAGCTTCACAAAAACGGGTGGTGGCGGTGAGGCTGATAACTTGAGGAGAAGAGATTTGTAAAAAAGGAAATGGAGTAGCTTGAGGTGAAGGAAAAATGGCCCGTTCTGAAGAATGATGAAAGGCACAGAGGGCGCTGTGTGAAAGAGATGGACTGAGTGGGAGGGGAGGATGAAGTCAAGCATGTTTCAGGTCGATTTCTCTGCTGGTCAAATCAATACAGCTGCAATCAGTCTTGTAATGGCAAGAGGAGTATGCAACCACACAAAAAGCATAATGCTATATATAACAGCCAGTTACCTCTGTCAGATTTTCATCACCTTCTGGTCTGAGTGTAGGACATGAGGTAAGGATGAGAATAAATCGGCCTTGACCTTTCATTTAAAACATTGTTAGCACATTTCAGTTCTTTTGTTTTTTGGTCTGCATAGGGCTTAATGAAAAATTAAGCACAGGGCTTGGTTTAAAGAAAAACACTGTATTGCTTGAGGGGTTTTCTGAAAAACGTAAATTATTCAAACCAATTCAGATTGCTCTTCAGGTCTTGGCATGAGGGCACATGAAGAGAAAAGAAACACTCAAAGTTTTATATATGTTGATCATTAAACGTTGATGTTCTAGCTAGCTAACCTGTTACGGTTCTCGAGTTTGAATAAACACTTTTCTTGAGGGTGATAGTATGGGTCAGGTAAAATGGCCAAGGCTGCAACGAGAACAGTTTTAGAAATCACAAAATATGTTTATTAAAAGGTGCTGCTTAATGAGGCAACATTTGTTTGACTGCCCAGTTGTTTTAACATGACTACATGTAACTATTCTTCCAATTTCTTTGTGGTCTTTTTTGTTTCTTCTCTCTGAAAATGTGACTAACATTTTCAGTTCAGCCAACAACTCTGAGAGCGAATCATCCATCTCTCAGGCAGATTTGTGCTTCACTGCTTTAAATTCAGGGCAGAGAAGATGAGTGCATTTGTCTGCATTGTTGAGGCAGGTTGTACTCTTTTTGTGCAACGCTCAGCGACAATGGGTCGACACCAAGCACTGACTCACAGGTTTGTGAATATCAAACTTGACCATCCGCGATAACACACTTGATTGCTGAGATAAATCTGTCTAATCAATTGAAGTGACTCTTTTGCTTAACCTAATCAGTCGGTGGCCATCGATCTGAACACGTAGTCCTGGAAAACTCTGGGATTTTATTGATCTAATCAGCGTCACTTTCTTTTATTGATTTAGGTGGAAAACTCTAACTGAAGTGGACAAGTCACAGGATGTATTGCAGTGTTGTAGAAATGTTTATGCCAATTTATTTGCATAGAAATATGTGGCTCAGTGGGCTGCGAGACGTATTATTGGCCTCTTTAGTTTATAGTTGAAGTCAAAGAAACAACAAAGCAATTTTGTCATTGTTAGACTAATTTGTCGTCTTCAGTGTTGGAGTGAAATAAATGTTTATATAGAGAACAAAGAAGCTGCATGAAACATTTAATTTGATTTAATAATAGATTTTAGCATCCTTTCACATGTTAAAACACATCTTCATAAAATTTGACAGTAACAAAAGAAGGCCAGGGTTTCTGCCTACAGCTCTGGATGTGTTTTGGTCTGCATTTTCCTCCACCTACTCTTACCTGCCTTGCCTCGCCTCTTCCCATCTGTCTCCTCCGCCGGTCTGAGGGAGCTTACACGCTCCACTCGGCAACAGATCGAGACAGCTACATCCTCGCCAAATGTCACCTCGCAAGCTTTTCCCCAGACTCCTTCATGGAGAGAGGTTTTTCATGTTCTCACATGTAAGAGAGCTGCAACATGACGGCGCCGACTCCGTTTCTAATGATGCCATGCGTTTGTCCAGATCGGTTGGAGCAATTATTTATCTACGTGCAAAACTATTTATATCCTTTGAACTTTGTCACATGTTGTCGTGTTGCAAACTAAATCTTGATTGTATTTTATAGGGATTCACGTGATAGACCAACACAAAGTTATACATAATTCTGAAATTGATTTTTTTTTTCCACAAAAAGAAACTTTTTGTGCCTTCTTGAGTCTATATTTAAATATAATGATGCAATTAAAGCTGCAGATCTTTTGGGTTAAGTCTGTACCAGCTGTTAGACACTGAAACATTCCCTCCTTAACTTAAACCAAGTCTGTGTGAATGGAGAAGACATCTGGACATCAATTTTCAAGTCTTGGAACGTATTCTCAATTATATTTACTTCTGGACTTTGACTAGACCATTCTAATAAATAAATATGCTTTGATTCAAAACATTCCTTTAGACCTCTGGCTGAATGTTCAAAAATCCGAATGTTCTTAAATTTATAAATGTTTATAAGGAATTTGTACGATATTTGCTCTGATGTATGATGTTAAATGGGACTTTTTATTACTTGCCTATCAGTTATGGGCTGTAACTTGAAATCAAGTAAGGCTGAGGCAGCAGTCACTTAAACTCAATGTTTTTGACCAATTTTGAGGAAAATTTGCTGTAAAAGCAGAAACACATCTGGAGATTTGTTGATTTTGTGTGAATTTTGCAGATTTGTGAGAAACTGGAAGGATTTATAGATTTAATTTCGAGTCTGGAGGGCCACATAAAAAGTTACGGCGGTCCAGATTTGGCTCCCGGGCCTTGAGTTTGACACCTATACATTTATATGCCATGTTGTGTTGGTGTATGACATAAAATTGATGTTTGTGAATTGAACATAATGGTAAAAGACTCAAGGGCATAAATACTTTTGTTTTAACAGGTTTAAACACTTTACAAAGATAAAACGGATGTAGACTTTAAAAAGGCTTAAATCCTCTTAAATCACCTCAAGATGTCACCAGAAAAGATGGTAATACAATATAATCCACTTCTTCACTCCCCAGTTTTCGCTGCCTGCATTTTTCTATTTTGAAAGCAATAATAAAACTTCACAGAAGGTGAAAAATTGGATTAAAAGTTACTAAAACTGTACACGAGCTTTATTTTGTTTACACCTCCATATAAAACTCCTGCAACTGAGTCTTTTTCCTGCTGCAATCCTTTTCGTTTGAACCCCCCCAATGCCCCCATGTGGTCTGCCGGCCTCTCTTAAAGAGTTAGCATGGTAATACCTTCAGGAATTGGAATCAGTCGGTGAGGCCAGAGCTGAGTTAAGTCCTCTCTCTGCTCACATCAAAGGGGACAGGCCATCCACAGCAATCTCCCAGAGAGAGCAGAGGATAAAGGGAGGGGAGAGACAGAAAGGAATGGGGCCTGTCATATATTCCCTTTATCACAGGGAATTTTACAGTTCAGACCTGATTCAGCAGGGAATTTTACGGGCTGACCGTAGATGGGCAGCTTCAGTTCAAAAGCGGAGCTCTCTCTCAGCATTTCCAAAGGTGTGTGTGTGTGTGTGAAAAACTTAATTTAAAAAGGCATATTTTATCATCCTGACAGCTTATTGTTTATCAATCCGTCTCTGCGCGCGTTTATTCAAGCACTCCTGTAGCCCTCCATGCAGACTTGCACTTTTAATTGAAAGCTTCTCCACAGGAGTGGAGACATAGATGATCCATTAATCAATTTATTCTGGGCGACAATGTGTTTTGCAAGTTGTTTAATTTGTTTTAGATGGCAGTTTTTTCATTTTAATTATTGCACCATGTAAAAACATTTCTGTGCTGTTTTTTTTTTTTTTTTTTTGAAGTGGTCAGTCCACAGGATCTGCTCATAGAGACGTTTCTCAGCCTGACAGATGTTGTAATCAGAGCATGACCAAGGCAAACACACAAGTTTGCTGTATTAATGAAACATGGTCTGCAGAGATTATCCATATTCTGATTTAATGGAGAGATGGTCTCACCTCGCGATAAGCCTCTTATCTGACTGAGCATCAGTTCAGGTTAAAGCGCGTGATATCCCTAATGTCTGTGTGAACACTGATCTGGGCTCTTACAGGACACAGAAACCAGCCATTCATGGTATGAATTTCTCTTTGGAGCTGTTTTTATGTGTTAGTATTGCAAAATATCACATGAGTGCTCAGTTTAAAAGTTGACAACTTTCCTTTGATTTTCACTGGCAGTGAATTAAAAAAAAAGAAGTCCTTTTGGTTTAAAGGTGAGTATTTGAGATGAAAATGGGCATCAACTTATTTAGCTTGACTAAAAAAGAAAACATCACTGCATTCTTTCTCAACACATGCAAAACGTTTACTGTTCTTGACAATATCTTTGAAATAAATCTAAAGTTAAGTGGAAAAAAAAAACGTATACGACACTTTCAAAAAAGAAAAACATCTTTCAGTTTTATCCATTCATCCACACGCACCATGAACACAGTGAGGGACATAAGGAATTGGTCATTTCCTGATCACATGTTTTGTATTTTATTTATAAATAATACTTAAATCCATTGGATTATGACTGGCCTATTGCATAATATCACAATAAAACATAATTACAATAAACGTCATCTTAAAACGTGGTTTCAGATAACTAAATATTTTCCTCACGCTGGCCAGAGATTTTCAGTCTGGATGTTGGATACTACTCTTCATGTATAACGAGTTTTTAATATGTTGCTTAAATAAACTTGTTTGAATAGAATATTATCACAAAACTATTTTTAGAGAGTCGATCTCCTTATCTGGTTGTAATGAGATAAAACTGATATCATCCCACCACTATAAAAAGGAGCTCCTCTCAGTCTCAGCTGGGGAAATCATATTTCTCTTTTTCTCAGAAGTTATGCTATTTCCAGTCTCCCAATGGATCTGTGGCTCTTCTTTGGCATCCAGACTGAAGAGGGTGGAGACAGTAGAAACTCAAAACTATATAGTTACAATTAGGAAAATATAGAAAAACTTGGTATTTACTCAGTCCAGTGTGTCTGCACAACTGGTGATCAGTTAAATAAAAGTTTTGCACATTTTCAAGTCAAATAGAACCAGTTAGTTAAATGTTTGGAACTTCAGCAGCCACAACGCTATTGTCTAAGCTATTTTAATTTCACATATATTGGATCTGGATTACATTTGAATACATTTCTTACCTGCACAATACTTCAAAACCTTTATCCGGTAACATGTCACAATGTGGAAAACATTCTAATAAAGTCAGAGTTTTATAGCTTCGATCCCTGATTTATCTAATACTCCTTTCCCGTTATTGAGGAGTTGCCTTGTTTCTAGGGCATATGAAAATACTCAGTTTGAATAATTTCTCCAGCATCGCCGTTCTGTGCATCTAAAATTGTCTGATGATTAATGTGATGTGATCTCCAGCTAAGTGGGGTTGTCATAGATTCTTTTTGGACACATTCATAAATAACTTGGAGTGGCCCTAATTAAGCCACAAAGGTACCACTGCAACAAAATCTATGTAAATGCTGCATGAATATAGAAGTTATGAGCCTCAAGTGCCATTAACTATTTCATCTGTTACTTCTTACTACTTAGTGGAAAAGAAAGATTTTATATACAGCATTAAACTTTCATTCCAAGATAATAAAATCTATAAAAATTGGGGGAAAAAATGAAGGAAATATTTTACTTACCTGTAAAAGTTTTAGTTGTTATCCCAATGTACTCTCAGCAGAGACTTTGAGGTACATCTTGCAGGTATCTGGTTAAACCCTCCCTAATATTCAGCTTCACAACATTTCAAATGTGGTTAGATCTGTTAGCTATCAAGCCTGTGGCATGCCGTAAACTCAAACATGTTTAAGAAAACAGTTTTTGGATGATTTTAGCAGTGACACAGTGCATTTGCAGGAAGATGAGTACAACACTAAAGTTTACTGCAGTGTTTACATGACGCTCACTTTTGTGAGGTCCTCAAGGTGCTATAGTGTTCTTAGAAAACATCTCCCCCACCATCAATCTGAGCATTGCAGCTGAAACTGAGGCTCATTAGACTGAGAAAGTGTCTTGAAACATGTTTGTCCTTTTTTGGTGAAGCTTCAGTTTCCTGTTCTTTAAAGTGGCACCTGATGTGACCTTCTGCTCCAAGGTTTAATGTTTTGTGCATTCAGGGATGATTGTGATAAGTAGTTATTTGAGTTTCTGTGTCCTTTCCATCATCTCGAACTAGCTGCTCCTTCTCTTCTGACCTCAAGGAGTTTTTGCCCACATAACTTCCACTCACTGGATATTTTATCTTTTTTGGACCATTTTCTGTAACGCTGAGATAATCTCTGCAGATCAGCAGTTCCTTTTTTCCCCCTGCCATATACTAAGGTTAATAAATCCCCTTTCTTTCCATTTTGGTTTTGATACCTGAATACATTGAATTTCTACCTTGTGAATTACTGATTCCCCAATTGTGTTAAAAACCAACTGAATATGTGACCTTAATGACATACCCAGTATCTTATCAATTCTTCACATAGGTTTCTTGAGTACATGGTATCCTACAAAATACCATGTACTTAAATTTGCACTTTTCTGTGCACAGAAAAATACATTTATGAAGCTTTAAACTACCACATTTTGGAGAAAGGAAAACAACCTCAAAACCCTGCAAATGTTCCCTAATGCGCCATTTACGGAAAGAAAACTGGGTAATGAATTGTAAATTTTATTCATGAATTTCATTAAATATCTTAATTTTATGGCAACGCTTTTATGTCTTTCACTGTGCAACTTTTGAAATGTACATGTGGAGCAACAATGTACAGTAAAATTTAAATCTGAGGTAAAGGAGAGGTTGTCTGATCCCCAGGGATAAGAAAATAGGGTCACATTTACTGACACTTGCTGCTCGCCGTGTGCTTCTCAAACTAATCACAATCATCATTTTTTTTTTCTTTTTTTGGGAAGAGAAGTGCCAGCCTAATTGCAAAATAGTCAGTGCTGTACTAAATTTTATATGTGATGAAGTGTTTCCAGGAAAGAAAAGCTTCCCTCTGCAAACCAAGCAGGACCCGACTGCATTATTTTTAGCCTTTCAAACTATCTTAGAGAGTTTGCCGGCTCAAACCTGCAGACAGGCAGTAGATTGTTGGCTTCACTGCTTAAAGTTCATCCCACTGCGTGTGCTCATTGAGTTTGTCACCATTGTATCAGGGATAAATCAATCAATTCTCCTTTATCTCCTTGGAGGCAAGAAAGACCCTAGGAATGTCGGTGGACTAGTATCATGCATTATGGACCGACCAATTAGGAAATGGAGAAGCAGCTTCGGGTTGGGACAGGAATCTGTGGCAGATTGAAACAGGGAAGGATGACTGCACAGAAAGACAATGCATAAAGTCAGATTGATGATGTTGAAAAAAGAAGTAATGGAGAAAAAAAAAATAATTTCTATGCATGGAAAAAAGAGAGGAATCAATTTGGAAAACAGAAAGCGGTTGATGCAAATGAACAATTTTAGCTTTTTCAGTATTTTGGATAGAAAACGGTTTTGTACAGTGAAGAGGGTCCTGCTGTTTCAAAATATATAAGCACCATTAGCACACACAGCCACAGCACAACAGCTTAAATCCACCACATCTGCTGCTCTCTTGTCGGGTAAAAGCGGAGCGTTAGAAACATACCGTAGGCGAGGGGATTAAAACATGTTTAAGGGCAGGGCAGAGGTCCTGTCCACCATGCTGCAGTGTCCATTCTATCAACGCCACCTGTAGTTGTGCTGTCCCACTTTTCCGGAGGCTTTAAACCCACAGGCACACTAACACCTGTCTCCCCCCGAGGGAAAGGTGAAAACAAAGGACAAGGAAACAGAGTGAGGCCGAGATGCAGAGATTGAGACGTGTAAAATGCTGACAGATGGTGAGAAGATCTTGGTCCCGAGCCACGTGGCTGTTAGTGTGTCTCAGCACGAATACGGAGGTTTGGCCTCATTAGGAGCTTGTTTGGGTTGGACAGAGCAAGGCTGCCGTGAGAGGGAGAATGAAGAGGGAGCTAGGAGCGAGCTTGAAGTGCACTGTGCATTGAAATCAGCTTGAAGGCTAATTTCTGCAAAGACTGCAAGAGAAGGACTTCAAAGAAATGCGAGAAACACAAAGCTAATGGGCTCGGTCACGTGCTGGACTATTTGGGCAACCTTGGCTAAAAAAGATCATTTTAGAAACAACAGGGATTCAGAGGAAAAGGCTTTGTGGAATCGTGTTTTAATAAACGAATGCATGTACGAAACATTTCATTTTTGCATATACATAATTTAACTTCCATTTTACCGAAAATGCGAAGGATCAAGGAGCTTTTTTTTGGATATTGTGATATAACTAACTAAGCTGGTATTCTGCCAGGTTCATCAGCCTTGTACTTTTGTTTGAGGTGTGCCAAAGCTACTATTGTGCAGGTGTTACTTACCTGTGGTAAAAGGGAGTAAATAGGTAGAAGAATAAATGCTTGTATTACAAACAAGGTTACTGAGTTTGTCCAAGAATAACATATTTTATTTGCCAAAGGTAAGAGATCTGTTTGGGAAGGAAGTGCTAACATCAGTCAGTATTTTACCTGCAGTAGACACAGTGGTCAGGATTGTCTTAATCTGGAAAATAGAAGAGTATTGAGCTAATCGCTAGGGAAACGTTAAAATTACTTATTTAAAAGTTTTGAACAAAGTTCGCACCGAAAACCTAACATTGAAGGCTTTTAGTCTCTTAATCTTTAAGAGACTGAGCAATATCTCTTTCTTGCATGTAAATATTCTTGAACATTAATATAGATAATAATTTAAGGTTAAAAAATTATAAAACTTATTTAATAGTTTCATGGGACGTGGTTTAGTTGCTCCAGTAGCTCAACGGCTTCATTTTTTTATTATTTCTTTTTGCCAACCTCTGAATTTGTCCTGAATACATTTAATTCCTGAAGAAAAATAGGGAAAAAACATTTGGACATGTTAACATGAAAGACTAAAGCAACACTGCCGTACATTTGTAGATGCTATAAGGACTCTTGTGTTCAAAGACAATTAAAAAATTATGCAGGCAGTAAGAACAGTATAGAACAAAGTAAGCAGGCTGCTGTTTATGCAAGTAGTGATGCATAATAGTGAATTTATATATAAAATAAATTTGAAAAACATTGCGAGTCTTGACTGGATTTAAGAAAAGGTTAAAGATCGAGGTTATTTCTGATAGTCAAGATAGGTACACATTTTCTTTATAAATTCAAGGCACAGTTTGTAGGCATTAATTTTTATACACCTATGGATATTCTGCAGACTGCTATAAAGGAGACAAAGTTCATATTCTATACACACACCTGCTTTATTCACTTCCCACCTCTTTTTGCATTCCTCAGGGAGGCCTTTGAAACAGTTTGTTCTTATTGGATTTCTAGGGTTTTTGCATCAATATGACCTCAAGGGCACCCTGTGGAGTTTTTAACCACCGCCAGCACTTTGTAACGCTCCTTTACAAGTGGACCTACTTTTTAAACTCCATGCACAAAGCTGCAGGTGAGAAGGCACACTCCTGCCACAGTTTTTACATTATTCAGTGCTTCACAGTTGGCGGAAATGTCACGCTGGCAAAGGCCCGCAAAACAGATGACTTGAAGACCACATGGGAGTTTAGAAACATTAAAAATTATTTTTGGGAGGTAATGGTAAAATACCCACAAATTGGATTCTGACTGAATTGCTGCTTTTTCAAGCAAGAAACTGGAGCCTTTCACAGTAGATCCAGGTTTAGACAAGTACCAGGTCACAAGACATGCCCAAAAACACTCCCACATTCACTTAAAAGGTATATTTAAAATCTTATATTTGTTTAGAACTGTGGGATCACTAAGAACACTCTGAACTGAAAGACCTGCATAGATAAAATTGCACTTCAAAACTACCAGAATCAAAATTTTTTTGATTGATTTAGCTTTACATTTTGACTGGGCAACTCTAACACGTCAATACGCTCTGATCTAAACCCTCCATCCATCTTCCCTGATCAGCTTCCTTGTCCCTGAAGAAAAGCATCATCTGAACATATTTCTATCACCATCCATTCCACTGGTGATCTGTTTCAGGTGATGAACATTATTTTTCTCCCTCACGTCTTACATACGCTAAAAAGTTAATTTGTTGAAGTCAAAAACTAATACTTGGACTGCCAAATTGATCTCCAGAGTCAACATTGGTCTCTTTTTCTTCACTTATTTATAATAATTAAAAATAATTTTAATAATGCAGAATGATTCATATTTTCCTTGTATTGCATTTCTTTTGACTGCTAACAAACTTAAACTTTCTCCTAATATTTTTAATGGTTGGAGGTAACTTCATTGGTTTTCACATCAGCTAGGGTCCCATAACTCTCCATAACTACCACAAATCCAACCTGCAAGAAAAGCTCAGTAGTACCAAGCCATATTTAACTTGAACATTCTTAAATTTTTGGAAAGGATTTGCAATTAAATCTTTAATTAGTCTCATCTTATCTAGCAACGCCATGCAATTAATCGCAATTGGATTTTACCATCACTTGACAGCCTTATAATTGCTGGTATAAAGACAGAAGATATTATCCTTTCTGCTCCCCCCAAACGTCTCTGATTAACAGCAGAAACGGTATCAATGCTGACACTGCAATTACCCCTAATACACCGTTCCACTGCTGACATGTCAGCTGGGACTGTGGATTTCTCCTCTGCATACTTTCTGCTCAGTTATGGACAATTTGGGACAAGCGGCTTATCCCACGGAGTATAAAAACCGAAGAATGAGCCTTTTATTTACAACTGTTGGTGGTTGTTGCTGCTGCAGCTGAATTTTCATTAAGGAAGTTCATGTTTTATAGTGTATTTGGTGGACATGTACATTTCCTCCCAAAAGTGTTAATACTCCATAAGGCTTTTCACATTTTGCTGCTCTATCTCCACCCATCTCTGTGTTCATTATTAGAACTTAATGAAATAAACACAAAGGGGTGCAAACATGTCAAAAAGAAGTAGAATACTAAATGGGTTTCAGCATTTTTTTAAATATAATTTACGGTTTTACTAGTAATAGAATAGTCCGGAGATGTCAAACTCATTTTTATTTTGGGACATAGCAAGATTATGAATGTCCGGTTGTGGTAAAATGTATTGATGAAATTAATTAATAAACCTCTAAAATATGAATAAATAGCCACTTCTGCAGTTGATGAGTCCTTCTTAAAGTTAATAACTCCAAACATTATTACATTGATGTAATTTTGCAGAATACATCAGAAAACTACAGAAAAAGATTATGGCCACTGAAAAAATAAAAATAATTATGGCTTTAGTCTCATGAGGTTAAGAAGTAAAATTCTGGGAATTTAAATGCTTTCTTTGATTATTATTTTTTACTTTTTATTTAGAATTTTGACTTCTTATTTTCAAAATTTCAACTTTCTTTTTCAGAATTTTTTTTCTCAGAATTTTGTCCTTTTTCTCAAAATTCTGTATTTTTACTCAGAATTCTGACTTTTGATCTTAGAATTCTGAATTATTCTGACTTTTAATATTCTGAGGGAAAAAAAATCAGATTTGAGTTTTTTCTGTGGTCCTAATTCTCTTCCGTTGAAAACTGCTTTCATTTAACTGATAAAATATTACTTAAGCATACAATGGTTATTTTCAAGGTTCTATTTACATGTCCCTGTGGGCCACATAAAACCTCATGGCGGGCCACATTTGGCCCCTGGGCCTTGAGTTTGACACTTGTAGCATATACTTTCAATTGATTTTAAACCTGGACTTTGACTAGACGTGATTATGATTTCACTTTCCAGCTGGAAATTGAACCTCCATCCAGTCTTTTGCAGCTGTAAATTTGTTTTCTACTAGTATTGCTCTATATTTAGATCCATCATTCTTCTCATCAGTTGTGTCCAGCTTCCCTGTCTTTTTGTATGGAGAAGTATCCCATAGCATGATGCCGCCACCACCACCACTAAAGTATATCGTCTTTCCCTCACAGAATTTTACATGTAGACACAAAAGTTGAACTTTTGTCCCATCGTCTTCATGATGCTGCTTGTTCTCTGAAGTTCACTAATAATGCGCGTGTGGCGGTGATGTCCTGCAGCTTTTAGATGTATCTCTGCTTGAACACAGCTGAATCAAATAATGAGGACATAAATGTTAGCAGGTTTCTGTACAACTTGACAGCTTGCTGAGAAGTTATTTCAGCCATTTGATTCAGGTGTGTTGCACAAGAGATACAAGCAAAGCGATCCTCATGGCCTGTGTCACAGAACAGCCGCATTGATACGGAAATAAAATTATACAAAGTTCTTCTGTTGGCAATTATTTGGAGTAAATGTGGCGGAATACAATTACATGCCATTTTTGTAGATTCTTATTTGCTAAAACAATTGTAAATCTATGTGTCACTTCTTCCCTGTGACTAAATGTGAGATAGTTCAAAAGATATTAATACTTTTTCAATATGCCCTGTTTGTTTAGAGAGCACAGACTAGTTTCTATCAGAAAGCATGTTTGCTTGTACAGGGGTACAAAATTCAATTCAGTGCTCTACAGCTGACTAAATCCCTCTTGTATTTTACACACGTCTATTTCAGCCAATGCTCTTGACATAAAATCCTTTGCAGATAGAAGATGGAGAACAGATACGCTAAGGTGAGGTGTCACTAAAGAGGCAGACGGCTGAGGCGACTAAGTTAAATACCCGAGCGTATGCACAGACCTGGGTCAAAAGCACATTCAGAGAAACTTTTGAGTTCACAGAAACTTTCCGAATGGTTTCTGCTGAGAGAGGAATATTTGGGACATACTTTTTCTGTGACTGACTCCTCAGCGGATCCGACCCGATGGTGTAAATCCCTCACATCTGGTGTCCATGCAAACAGAGTCCCTTATTTTTAAAACATGAGACTTATTCTGGTTTATTTGTAACCCTTTAAAGATGCTAACATGAGATGACAAAACAATATTCCTCAGTGAGTTTTGTTTAGCTGTCCAATTCACAAGGACCAGCACCCCTGAAACATAATTTCTGTGTAATCTCTCTCTGCTTATAAATGCAAAGATCTAAATCTTTAAACTAGCTTCATGGAGCAGAAATAACTCAAAATTTATGTTGCATTCATGTCCATTTTCTAATCAAAACCAGCACTTCTGCAATACTCCAGTACTGACTGTTTAATGCCTTTGTGTGAGATGCTTTCTCATCATCTTTTAGTTTTCATCGCCTGGAGCTTCATATTAAATCGTTTACCCATATGCTGCAGACGACTGCCAAAACGCAGACACACACTCAATCCTGAGACACAATCTAATCCTTCTTTATTGTCCCAGTCCACATCTTCTTTCGCAGGGCCGCAGGAGGAAGGCTTTTATGCCAAAAGGGCCCCAGTGCGCCAACACGGAGACGCATGCGTTCATGCATATGTTCACATCTGTGTACGCAAGCTCAAGCTCTTTCTACCCAGTTTGTGCCCCAGATGTAAAATGTGCTAATTGCTAGAGAGATTTTGCAGAGGTTTCCGTTATAATCAGTCTTATCAACATCCCCTAATTTCTATTAATTAAACACCATTTAAAAAACATAAAATACGTTCTCACTCCTGCCAGTTTTTGCCTCAGCCTCTCCTGCTCCGACGTTGCTCAGCAGCAAGAGACTAAATGGACTAAAACTTCAGCAGTGACAAAATTTGAGAAGCATAATGGTGATATAAAGTCTGCTCCACCTGGAAATGATAAGACAGCTGTGGCAGCATGTCGCACCTTTGCAGAGCTCTAATTTGTAAATGGCCTGCAGAGACACGAGGTAAAGGCTAAAGTCTGTAAACCCAGAATATGCCTCTGCACAGGTGTATCGTGTGCTATGAAATGTGAAGCATGATAATAGATTCATATTTTTTTACAGGAAAACAGCTTGAAGTGAAACAACAGGCTTAGAGTGCCTAATGCATGGTGAGATTAGAAAAAAATGTCTAATTTTGACATTTCATAAAGAAATTACACGATTTGAAAAGGTTTTTATACCATGAAGACTTATCCACATTTTGTCACTCTGCAACCACAAACTTAAAAGTAGTTGACTGGATAAATATTTTTAATTGTCAGACCATCAAAAGTGCATAATTGTGAGGTGGAAAGAAAGCCAATCGTGGTTTTAATCTGTTTTTTAACTACCTCCATCCTCCCTGAGTCTATCTAGCCAAATTTTATGAGACAACCATATTGGATTTCAAGATTTGGCTTGGAGAGAAAACTTCTGACTTCCACATTTAAAATTACAACGTCAGGGACTTTTTTGGTTAATTATTCTAACTTTAGCACATACTTAGCTGACGTCCTTGAACTAATCTACCATAAAATACACTTAAGTTTGTGGTTGTGAAGTGATAAAATGTGGAAAGAGTTCAAAGGGTGTGAAAACTACTGCAAGGAACTGAAATTGTAACATCGTGTTCATCCACTATGTTTATGGTTCCTGTTTAAATTGTAACTGACTGCATGCAGGGTGCAGTGGATTTACTTCATCAGTGTGACTGAGTTCAACAGACAGCCAGAATCTAGGTCTTCCACAGATGTGTCGGCACATTCAGTGTGCAACCACAAACCCACTGTGACTCGAGACGTGTACCAGGATCCTGTCATCCGTGGCAGTTCTGTCCATTTCGGGTCCATCGCTGAATCACAGTGAAGAAATCCTTTCCGTTACTGCTGACAAATGTAACTCATGTCAAGATTTTTCAGACACTAAAACAGACACAGTCTCCATATTCACTCACATCCTTTCTCCTCATGTCTCTGACACGACACTTTGATGGGGAAAAAAAGGAAGCCTCAGTTTTTGACCACGACAGACTGGATTCAAAGAACCTGAGAGGACAGATTGGTCTAAGTTTTAAACACAAAACCTGTTTTTCTTTCAAAATCTCACAGTTGTTCACACTGGGCTTTTCCATTCAATTTATGCCCCAAGTTCTACATTTGGATGACTTTAAAATATATTTATTGTTAAATAATAACCGCTTGGCTTCTTCTATGGTATAAATCACTTAGCTAGTAAGTCAGAGGTACAACAACAGAATAGTAATAATGATGAAAATTAATTATCCTTTGTCTGCTGTGGGAGAAAAATAAACAAACAGCAGCTGTGTTTGCAAAAGCTTTTTTTATTATTATTTTTATTTTTAAAGAAAGATGTGTTAAATTCTGCTTTAACTTTTTCACACTTCACTGTTCTGATAAAAAATTCAACATTTAGAGCTCATAAATATATTACGCCTCTGCACTGGTTCCTTTAAAGATTCAGCTTAGAAGGTCGGCCGTTACACAAAGGCGATAAGTGTAGAATATGAACAGCATTCAAATGTAACAACTGCAATAAAAAGCTATGTATGAAACTAAAACCTAAAACTACTACTTAATTGTTTCATTGCAAATGCAGTGCTATCCTGCTCTACAATTAAGTGACAAAGAGAGGAAGGGTTTTGAAGATCAGAAAATTATTTTAAAGCGTTATCAATGAAACCATCTTAAAAAGGATTTTCAGATCACTTTGAAAAAAAAAAATAAGAAAACCTCCTGATGAAGAGGAGGAACAACAACCAGAGATCGGGGAAGCATCGAGGCTTCCTTTCTCTACCGTGTAGAAAAAAGAAATAAGTTTGTAACACATGCAGAGGAAGGGTCCCCCTCAACAGATGCGGTACTTTATTAGTTTCAGGGTTTTATTCTCAGAGCCAGCAGTGCATAAAGCAGAAATTCTCCAGATCATCACCTTATTATTCAGCATCTGCTCAGACTTGTCTCATCCCACATTCACATTCAGAAGCAAATGTTGCCACATGCTGAACTCGCAAAACTTCTGTTTGTTTTGCAGCAAAATGGTCTCAACTCCATGTTTTGGTCTATTATCTCTATTCAGTGGGAAGCCACACAGTTAAGCAAGATTGATGTTATATCTTTAAACAAACATTTAAATGGCATAACAAATGAAATGGTCAGTGACTGCATTCTCTAAACACCAAAGAAATTCAGCAAACATTGCAGGTATTTCAATTAGATTTATACCAGCCTCAGCTTCCCTAATTGTTTTTACTTGCTGTACAAGACTAGAGATAAAGAAATGTTTATTACTGCATCACCAAAGAAATAAATGCAGTATAATAAAGGTATTCAGCTGCCCCACTTTCATTGTGAGACTGTTAAATGCTTTTGTGTCTTTAGTTGAGTCTTGAAGAAATGGAGGATTTTGAGGATTTTACAATATCAGTTTGTCCTCTTGTCATATCTTATAACAAAATATCTGTTTAGCTTGTCTTTCTTTAGCCACAAACTGATATTTGAGCCTTTTCAGCCACGTCTGCCTCTTAGTAATTCAGAGCTTTGGATTCAAGCTTGCAGTCAGATGGGGACTTTGTCTGAATTTGTTCAGTGTCTGTCAGGGTTCTAGCCAGATGCTCCAGCTTCCTTGCATTCTCTAAAGACTTGCGTGTTGCTTTGGATGGGAATCACACATTGGCTGCAAGCATGAGTGTTAGCATGCATAGGCTGTCTCTTTGTGCTAAAAAGCCCTTTTAAGTGCTGTAATCTGCCTGGGGTTTTTGTTCCTTGGACCCGCTGGGAACGCGTCAGGCCCCAACTACCCTTTGCAATAAAGCGAGTCAACTTAATAAATGAACAGATCGATGCACCAGGCGGTGGTGAAAAGTCAAGCATTTCAAACGCAATGTGTAAGTCACAAGGCACATTTTTTCAATCCATCAATGTTTGCTTTGAAAACACCTCTGTAGAAAATAAATAAAATCAGTCAGTGTGTTTTATTTTTTTTTGAATGGAAGAAATGCATTTGATTCCCAGGTGTTGGTGTTAATTGCTCAGTATCCATGCATTGTTCGTCCTACAGGGTCACGGGGGACTGGTCCCGATCTGCAGCAGTCACTGGGAGAGAGGCAGATTACACACATTACACTAGTACAAGCTAATGTTAGGAGAGGCAAATGTTTTATATTGCTGAAAACGCTGCAATGGTAAATGTTGTAATTTTTTTTATTGATGTTGTGCAATTATAGAAACATCTCATCTATAACTTTGCCTTTTAGCAAAACCCAGATTATTTATTTGTTATTTTACAGGGCTCTGTTAAAAACCTGGGATATCCTCCCCCTGTTGAATAAAAATTATTGAATTAAAGGTGAACTTTTTGCTATAATATTGGAATGTAAGATTAATTTAAGACTTTCTACATATGTTTACCAGGGTTGCCAATAATTGTTATGGGTATTATAGATTATTTTTTCCAAAATATTCTCCTGTTGATATCATATTGCACACACAGGTGGTTCGTTACATCTGATTTGTCTTTATGGGGTCAAAACATTTAATATAAAATGCAACAGATCCAAGTTTGCAGTCAAAGAAAGTTATAGAGATTTGATTTTTAAATTGTAGATTAGATTTGAAAATGCTAAGATTCAAGACCTGAGAATAGCGTTGTCCTTGACCACATTTCTGAAAGCTTTTGAAATTTCAGGCCAAAATGATGCTGCTTCAATGGCCATAGATGTAGCCAAACCTACAGTCGTAGAAGACACTGGAAACTTTAAGAAATTAGGTCACTCTATAACAGGGGTGTCAAACTCAATTTCACCAAGGGCCACTTCAGCATATTGGCCCCCCTAAACGGGCCACATTGACGATATAAATCAGGAATGCCCAAGTGCAGTCCTCCAGTCTGCAACTTTTAGATGCATCCCTGGTAAAACATACCCCAGACAAAAAGTTGACTTCCTTCATTAGCAGCAACTCAGTTCTGTAG
>CAEFZY010027223.1:0-40927 GCA_903066815.1 Brachyrhaphis roseni
TAAATAAGCCGCATCATTGTATAAGCCGCAGGGTTGAAAGCGTGTGACAAAAGCCGCGGCTTATAGTCCGGAAATTATGGTGTGTGTGTGTGTGTATATATATATTTGAAACCTCCTTATATAAGTTTGGCAGATACAAACTGAGGTTTTGTAGATTAATTGTAGGAGGTTTAGAAGATCATGATAACTTGTATACATATTCCCCCAACTTTGACTACAATCAATTATATTCTAAATGTCATTTTCCATAGTTTTATCTAGTTCTTCCTCTCCTCTATATTATTTACCATTTAATTTCTTCAGTTAGAGGCTGAAATACTGAAATACTCCTCTGAGGAATGAGACATTCCTTCAAGAAGCTGATAATGAGTTCTTGCAAACTCCTTGTCCTCGTTCTACTGCTGCTAAATATAGACGACTTAATATGCCCATATGAGCCATGTAAACACTGCAGAATATTTTATTTCTATGTTTCTTATGGAATACCAAACATATATGCCCAAACATACCCTACTGAAAAAACAAACTACTCTTTGTATTTGCATTTTTAAAGTTATGCAGCAGTATGCTAACATAGGATACACAATGTAGTACATATTTAATCTTTAAATATAATAACTGTCTGCAGCAACAATATCTAAATTTAACAATTGTCACTAGGTTAATTTAATTGTGTATTTGTATTTAGCAACAATATATTTTAAATTGATAATTATTATTAATTGCTTTAGCAGAGCACCGCCTGACAGGATTAAAATCCAGGAAATATTCTCAGATAATTGTTTTATTTGGTTACCTTGTCCTCACAGGCCTCATCCAATATGTCCAGTGCTTCCATGGAAATAACCTTGTTGTGATCATGAAGCTGGGTGACCAGAAGCTCCATGCCCCAGCTGCTGAAGAACTCTACGCCGGCACGCAGCAGCACGCGCAGGTGTTTGGTAGCGTACAACCTGCATGTCTGTTCATGAAGAAAAGACGCACCGAGCTGTTACTTCTCAGCAAGTTCGATTTGGAACTGTTTCAAGAGCAACAAGCCCTTTTAAATAAAACTTGCAGGGTTTCTGCAAGTTTTACCAACTAAAATTTAAGAATTTTTAAGACCACTCCGAATTAAATTTAAGCCATATACTACAACAGAAATGTATAAAAGAAAATGGCATTTTATATAGCAGTGTCAAGCTTTCTAGCACAGAATACATAAAGTTTCACATTTGAAGGTGGGGACGGAAATGAGATGGTAGCAAAGACCAACATTGTCCAGCAAATTTCTGATAATTTACATTTAAGGATGCTAGAAGAAAAAAACCTAGCAAGGGTTTATGAGCAGCGAGGTAGCCTCAACCGCCTCGAGTCACAGAACGAAGTGAAGATGTCTGATGGCGACTCAAACTTTTGCCTGACATAAAAGTCTGACGAGAAAAATAAGCTTCATAGAATATACAAGATTAAATAGTCCTGCTACAACAAAATTTAATACCTGTAATTAACAAATTTAAAGCCAATCCGCATTTTTCGAAATTGATTTAAGACATTTTAATGCCTTAAATTTAGATACATGAATTTCCCTGGGCATCTGCACTGGGATATGCAGATGCCCTGTACATGTAGGTCAGATTTAGAGCTTTTTTGCATTCAAATGCTTTCCATTAAAGCTGTATTATAATATGTATTCTTGTATGCAAGATAATTCCCCGCCTTATATCTCTGTTCCTGTGTATCCTTACATCAGTGGAGGCGGTGAGAACCTTAGAGAGGATGACCCTGGCCAGGCCGTCCCTGCTGTAATCCAGAGTTGTTACGGCAAGCTTCAGCACAGCATCTTGGTTCTTTACGGAGCACAAATTCAGCAGGCTGCATACATTGCAACAACAGAAGCAGGTGAAAAGCTGAGTCTTAACCAGCTCATTTCATCAAAAGGACAAACATTTTGAGGCTCCATTGGAACGATCTCTGTTCACTCACCACTGGAACAGGCCACATTTCTCTAACATTTTGACTCCCTGTGGGTGTGCAGAAAGTGTCCCCAGGAAGAGGAAGTAGTGCTGACTGAGTGTGGTGAGGAGGCCGTTGCTCTGCAGACTGCGCTCCGGCTTCAGTCCTGAACATGAGCAGAGCCATGAGACCATGTCCCTCACTAGGTCCTCCAGATACCCCTGACCGTCCTGGTGGCAAAAGAACAAGATACAAATTTAGAGAGAAGGTTTGAACTGAAAAACATTTTGCTTTGCTTTGTTGTTGTTGTTTTTCTTACCTCATCTGAGTCCATGAGGAACTCAACAAACTGACATCCAACCACAGTGAGTTGCCTGGCCTTAGCGTGATCCAAAGCCAGTCCGGCGTATAATTTACTAGTGGGTTTATAAAAGTACAGCAGCCTCCGAACAAACCTGCATGGCACAGAAACAAATGTGTATTTAAACTCAAATGTCACAGAAGCATCTAAAACCATTTTAACACGACAAAGTTAATCTCACCTGTGCATTTGTTCATCTTTATTGTTCCTGAGGTTCACATTTGGCCACTGAAAGTGAATAAAGCATTATTTAGAAAAGGAGGAAACAGAATACGTTTAAGTATGTGCAGCTGCATGGGAGCAGGTCTGACCTTCAGGATGGTGGCGATGAGCAACCAGTTCCACTCCAAGTTCTGCTTGTGGTTAAGGATGTGGCTGTCTCTCAGGTTCATCAGCAGTGTTTCTTCAGTGTCCTAACAAGCAACAGGCGGTTACTTAAATTAAAAAGACACTGTGACTTTGGAGTCAGCTCTAATCAAAGCTGCTCGAAACAACACCAGTCAGGATAATGAAATTCAGCATGTAAAAAAGTTGCATATCTTTACCTTTATGACGTAAATGTCCCTTTGGACACGCGAGTGGGAATCTCTGCGGCTGTGGGACGACACAGATTTGCGAATGATGTGGTCCAGGTAAAGACTGTAGGGCTTCAAACCTTTCTTCTTCTTCTCGTGGAAACGCTTCAGATTGTTCACGGCTGCACTTGCACGGCTGGAGAAACACAAAAGCAAACACAAGAGATGTGTCTTGGTGTTTAGAGTTGAACAAGCACTATGAATATTAGTCAATTTTCTACATTACGATCTAAAATATAATTTCAATAGACACATACCACCAAATTTAGAAACATTTCATTACTTTGATTGTTAATGTTTGAGTATTGTAATACCTCAGTCATTTTTGTGAGGCTAATTTGTTCTGTTTCATTAAAATTTAGGGGGAAAAAATTGTCTGTGGTGCAGATTTACAATAGAAGTATATGTAGCTTTCTCCATTTCAGACATCCCAAAGATGAAATGTTTCAAACTATTTTAACACCAGAATTTAACATTTGTTGAAAAAAAAAAAAAAAAAAATCAGACCCAGGATTAATGAAGCTCTTGTGCTGCGCAACATTAGAAAATCTTGTAAAGGTGATAATATTGTTCCATATTCTCATGCCTCAATGTTTGCTATGCTTGGTTTGCTGTTAGCGTTGTAAAATGTCAAAGTACAGAGTGCATATTGCAAACAAGTCATTACAATTCAAAACATTGTGCCAACTTGTGAACCAACAAGCATTAATAATGTTTTAATTGATGTTTTTAGTTTATTTTAATCAGTCTCATCAAGTTCCATTTAGCTCACCGGTATCAAAAACGGGTCAAGATGTAAGTTTAATGTTTAGCGTCAAAATATTCCTGGCCCCAATTCCCGATGTTTGCAGTAATAATCGTTCCCTTGAGAGGAGAAACAGATTGTACTCACAGTCGTTTCTCTTGTGAGATGTCAAATGAGGCGGCCATGTTGATGAGGGTAGGAAGGCAGTGCAGGTGGTGGCTATGGGAATGAGGAAGAATTGTGTTTGCCTAAAGCAGGAGAAACCAGGCAGAAGGGATACAAATTATTAGAAGAGCTGTGGTGTGAAATACCAGGGAATCTCTTTCTGTTGAAAACAATAAAAGGTCTTAGCTCAGCATGAACTCTGTATGTATTTTACCATGTGTAAAAGCTCTCCCAGGAGAATAGTAGCTCTGATAGCAAGCTGGTCATCAGTGCTGGTGACAACTTCCACGAGGCCCTAGAGTAGCGAAAATAAGAGAAGAAATGAGAAAATAACTTAAATGTAGTAGCTAATGATTATTTTGTAATCGAATATTGTATTGATCAATACAACATTGGAAATACATTAAAAAAAATGCCAATAAACACATAATTTTGGTTTTTAAATTACATAAAAAAAAGGATGACAAAACACATCTTAGGCGTAATATAGAAGTAGGGTTATTCTTATGATTAGAAAGAAAGTAACCTGCAAATTTACGTACTATTTTTAGAGTGTAAACCTTTCCTTAGAATAGTATAAATACTGAGTGGAAATACTTTAAAAATACATTTAAAAAATGCAAATAAACACATAATTTTGTTTTTTAAACAAGGATAAAAAATGCAATAACATAATTCCTTTAGTGCACGCTTGATGATTTGTAGCAAATGATGCATCTGCAGATAAAACATAAATACTAACAACATATGAAAAGCTCAGCTCCTTCTGCTTGACTTATAAATAAAGCGTGGCGCTGATCTGGTGATTATCTATTTGATTAACACATTAATAATGTAATGCAAAAAGTGCTTATTGCTTATTGGGAGATTTTATACATTTATTTAGTTATTTTTACAAAATTTGAACCAGGTGAAGCCAAAACTATATCACTTGAGAAGTTCTAGGTGGAACATATTCTGAGTCGGTATAATCCAATTAACAATTACTCCATTGCTAAATTAGGTGACGATTATTTCAAATATTATATAGATTAAAAAAAACACACAAAACAAACAAAATCACCTCACCTCTAACAGTCCACTTGTTATGAAAGCAGAAAGGACAAATGCCAGGTAGTTGTCCATCAGGTCAGCCCTAAAAACACAAAGAGAAAAAAAATGTTACTGGCTCATGTAAACCAGAGAAAGAACGTTAACCCAGTTCTATTTCTGTTCTCTTGCCTGGAGCGGGCCCGATGGGGTAAGATAACTTTAGCCTCTGCAGCCACAAACCCATCAGAGAGTCTCCAAGTGTCCTGGAACCTGGCAGGATCTGAAGCACACAGCAGCACCGATTAGTCCACACTGTGGCCTTGTTCACGGATAACAAAACACGTCTTTGGCGTATTATAAAAGTAGAATTAGTCTTGAGGTTGGAAAGAAACTAACCTGCAAATTTACTGTTTTTATAGTGTCGATTTTTCCTTATAACAGAATAAAATCAGAGGAAACACATAACTGAACTTTGACGGTGGAAAAGGATTCATCCTCACCAACACTCTGGAGAGCCTCTGTGAAGTCTTCAGTAACGATGGGCACAGGAAGCCTGAATATCTCATATAGCACCTCCAACAAGCCTTTCTGCACAGATTTACATGTAGTCTCAAAATACATAAAACAAGACAAGAAGAGCTAACTGAAGTATAAAACTCAACTCAAAACTTCTGTATAAAACTCTTCCTGCTGTTACACCTCAGTGCCCTACAGGCTCCTTCAAAACAGAGTTGTTTTCAATGAACTGATCAGTTTGTGACTGACAGCACAGCTACGTTATTTGCTTGTATTAGACCCATTCAAGTCAATCAATGGAGCGAGTTACAGAGCCTTTTACAAGTATTCACTCCCCCTGAACTACATTTGTTTTCAGCCATAAACAGTTTGCAGAGCCACATTTTTCACATAAATTACAGCTGCAAGCCTGAACAGCTCATAATCACTTACTGGATATGAACAACTTCAGATTTTCAAATGGAATTAAACTCACTGGGTTGTTTTAACACATCAGTGTATTTATAAGCACTTTGTTGCAGCTCTGGTTACAAGTTTATGGTTGCTATGCTGCAGCAGTGGAATCTCCATCCATCCACTTACCCATCAACTATGACCTGCTTCCCTGTCCTTGCTTGAGGAAAAGTACCCCACCAGAATGATGCTGCCACCACCATGTTTTATAGTCTGTAAACTGTTGTTGCACGGCGTTTTGTTTGTGAGCCAAAACGTCCTATTTACAATAAATGCTTTTGAAAAACACTACGTTTTTAAATCAGTTCCCTTTAATTATTCATAAATGAATGTGTTTCAGTACTCACCCTAACCTCCATATTTGGTATGCAAAGCAAGCCAATTAAAGACTGGATTCCAGAATTTCCAGCCTTGCACAAGTTGATAATTCCTGATTTAAAAAAAAGAAAGACATTTTTAGATCATGATCCCCTCAGCAAACCAGATCTTTTTCTTTCCTGAAATAATCATCAACACAAATGACTCTCTTACCAGACCAAGAACGAAATGCAGCGACTATCGCCATCCTGCTCGACAAGAACCTGGATTCTCTGTCTTCCCTGTAACAACGGAAAATGATGCACATTCAAAACTGGATGCTTTTCTTACAAAAACTGCAGCTTGATTACCACCATAAAGCAGAAAAATATAAACTATGTTTCTCAAATAATCAAACTATTAGTCAGAAATACATAGATCCCGTCGCCCCGCTCTGGCAAGGCAGCGTAGGGTCAAACATCCATAACAACAGCCATCATGTTACAAAGACACTGTGCATCGGTTACCCTCAGCATGTTGTCACCAATGGTTGAATAACACACTTGATCCTTTTGTTTCTGTTGTAACACTTCAGCTCCTCATTTCTCTTCCCATCACCCCAACACACACTTACTTGAGCTGTCCTTCAGCTGTGTCAGCGTTGTGTCGATAGTGGAAATCAGTGAAAGGTGCGAGGATTTGCTGCAGACAGAGCGCAAAGTACAAAAATACAGATGAACAACAACAAAAAACATTCTTCACCATTTTTAGCAATCAAGTTGCTGCCTGTCTTATGTGACTTATGCACTGTGATCGGTGTGTCTCTGTCATAACTAGATATCAACAGACGATGAGATTTAAGAGGAAAGGTTGTAACTAATTACTGTAAACTCAAAGATATGGGGGCAACCTAAAGCCGATAATTTCCGATGGAAACGCTCGGTATAATTTATATACAAGTTCTCATTGGGTTCACGTCTATGTAAACACACATACCTCGAGCTCCACGTCAACACGCACATACTGGCGGGTGCACGGGTGGTTGAGTAAGTGGAGGACCGTGGTGATCAGGGCTTCGTTGATCCGACTGAGCTGACAGTCGATGACGCTCTTGAGGATTGTGCTTAGACCTCCACGTTTGGCCACCACCTCTGGGTTCTTCAGGGCTAGAAATAGGAACGAAACAACACAGTTATACTGGAAGAGATTTTTTTTACTTTTTTTTTTAACATCTAAAACATGTAAAACAATAAACACCAGTCACCAGAGTGGCCCATCCCAGCTTTATGTCCTAAAATAGGTCATTAACAATCCCCTCGTGGTGTATCCATGCGCAGAGTTAATGACACTTTAGATCTGTGTTGTGATGTTCCACCTAAATGTCAAGTCCTCACCTAGCTCACATATGATGGCAACGGCAGCGCGAACCATGCGATCCCTCTCCTGCAGTCCGTCTGTACCGACAGCAATTAGAGAATTTGCGACAGAGGTGGGGAACAGCATCGCATTGACTGTGATTATCTGCAGAGGGAGAAAAAACAGAAAAGCATTGAGCTTCTCTTGATGAACCCAAAGCAGACAAGTAAGTCAATACGTTAAGCAAAACACATTTACATGGGCTAACTACACAAAGACTGGTGGTTCTCATCTTTTATTTCTGCTAATGATGGTTTTCCACTTACAGCTAGTGAAGAAAAAACTTTTAATGCTAGAATATTAAATAAAACCAGTAAAAAAAAAACAACATTTACAAGGCAGAAATGCAAGTTTTATGAAAATAATTCTTAAAACTTTCTTAAAGGTTATTTTCAAAAAATACTTTTCATCAGACAAACACAGCTCATCGGAGCAAATACTCTAATTTATTAAATGCCACTGTATAATACAAATAAAGGTAAATAATGTTTTTGCCCATGATAGCAATGATAATATCAGATGTCAATAATCGCCCCAAACTTTCATTTTATCACGCCCAATAAATAGGAAGAAATTATAATATTGATGTCATAATGTTTTGCTTGTTAAATCTCTAAACAACAACAAAAAAAAAAACTGCGTAAACAACAGTGAGACATTAAGACAGCCTCAACTAAAATGTGGTAAACCCGAACATGCATGCAAGTTTCGTAAGTGTAGAAACTTCTGCAAATCTATTAGTTCAGTTCTATTTGTAGACAAAAATTTTTTTGCTTGTCATTATGGAGAACTGTGTGTCTACTAATAGGACAAGATTACTAATTAAATCTATTTTAACCTGATTAAATTTTTTTCAAAAGAAAAACCTGTCAACAAAAAGAGAACAGAGGCCATGTTGCTGCCTGTGCAGCAGCAGCCCCTGCTCAAAACGACAGCTCTGTGTAGAAGGTTTACTGTAAACTAGAGAAAGAGCTATAAATAACCTGGATGGCAGACAAACCCTCTGCACTGACACCACTGCTGTCCCAAAGGATTGTTCTGATGGCTTTGTGCTGGAATAAGCCTGTGCAGTCGGGGTAAACTCCTCCACTGACACGACAACAGAAATGCTTTCAAGGGACGAATATTCACATTTACAGACACACAGCTCACCTTTCGGACAAGCCGTAATGCCTGAGTCCTCTCCCCCTCATTGCTTTGCTGGATGTCAATGCATCTGTAAAAATAAAGAGACAATCATTGTAAAATCAGAGCCAGACAAGAATGCTGACCAAAATACTGCACTGCACAATTCACAAAAACATAGGCCTTCTCATAAAAAGAACTAACATAAACCATAAGTTAAAAAAATAAAAAAATTAAACGGGAAGTCATCAAAACAGCCATTTTCCATTTGGTCAAAGCAGAATCTTACCTGGAAATCAAATAATCCACCTGCAGTCTGAGGACCTTCTGCAGCACGTTGGTGTCTCTGATAAGATAGCGGAGAGCCCGCAAACCTGCTGCACGCACTTCCTTGGCCTCATTTAGAAGAGCTAGTCGCAGACTAAAGTTTAAAAATAACAAACAATAAATATATCTCGTGGTTAGAGGTGCAAGATAAATTACTCTACAGGAGAATAAATCAATCACCAAGTGCTATATAAAATAAGACCTGCTTCTTTTCATGTAGCGAGTCATAAAATTATTGTGAATGAGTGGCACAATAGATAAGCCACCGACTCAGGCAGCTTAACAACATCACTCCTAAGAATTTATAGAGCACAAACATCGGTGAAAAGAGCAGGATTTCCAGACAGTACGTACCAAACGATGATTTCCTCATATGTAAACCCGAAGCTCTCCTCCCGATATCCAATGTTGCAAAGCAGCTGAAAGACAGAACAAAAAGACAGAAGATTAAATAGCTAAACAAGCAAACTTCACATTTCAAAATACGAAATCTTCAAAGATTATCTGAAGCCAACTTTCAAATGCCCCTCAATGTCTTAAAATATGTATTACATCAAACTTATTTCCATTAGCTTTTCTAAAACCAGCTGTTTAGTTAGCTAATTAGTCCAGGACCAAGTACAGGGTAGGTAATCAATTATTGCAATAAACAACTTTAGGTTAAGAGGATACAAACATTTACAATCTTGAAAATGCAAGAAAAGCTTCCAGAGAGCTTATACTGGTCCTTTTACCAGTATAAATGGTAAATGGACTGAATTTAATTCAGTTCATTTAATATTTCTGAATATTTTTAGTTTTTTTATGTTTCGGACATTTTCTAGTGTTTCAGAATATTTCCTATTAAACTTATAATAATCCCTAATAGTTGTCTGATTAATTCTCGCAATTTATGGTGTTTTTCTGAGCAGAGTGACTATCCAAACTTTATGGTAGGAAACGCTATGCATATTACAGCTATACAGCATCGTGGTTCCAGTGTATCGTGTGACAATACAACAGAAAAAGGTTATCGGGCTTAATAAACCCAATGCTGTTGCTCAAACGTCATAATATTTAATTGTTAAGTGTTCCAGCTGCAGTTTGCAGCAGAAAGTAAACAGCAGCAGCCAAACAAACAGTACAACATGAACACAAAAAAAAGCACTTAGACTTTTAGCAATGGAATAAAGTAAAAATCAACGGGACAACATGTATGGAATACACTGCGAAATTACAAGCTGTGCACAAAAACAGACTGATTAAAGCAATAGAAATTATGATAAAGGTACCTTTGAAAGGTTATAAATCTTTTTTATCTGTGCATATCACATGGCCTAGAGTCAGAACAAATATTCCTCTAAAAATATAATTTAACCATTATTAATTATGCTATGTCACCACAAGACGCGCACATAGTGGAACATCTGTACGGCTCAACAGCACTCAATATTTGCAGTCAATCATATTTTGAAATGATCGGAAATTTATTGATGCTCTCCAACAGAACCAATTGTTCTGTTGGTTCTCCTGGAACCAACAGAACAATTTCAGCCATACTGTAAAGTTTACATAAATTAAGTCAAGTGGTGTTTGTAATATTCCTCTGATGAGGGTAAGCTGTTCAGTCTATGGGTTGTAAATTGGAAAGTAAAAGTAACAATCACATGTTCAGAAACAAGTGCTGCTTCTCACCTTCGTCCTAACGAAGGTGCTCATCGGTACCACGTAACATTCACGCTTTCATGAATGTTAGTGAGAAACACATCAACGGAGATGATTAAAAACAAATATTTTTCAATAATTCATCTAGTTTCTTTTTTCTTCTCTTTTTAAATGCCTCTGGTTACAGTCTGGCTATCTGCGCCTGTTTTGAAAACAAGGCCAGCCTTGACCGTGTTGTTTCGCTTTCAGCCTAAAGTTCAACCTTTTAGCAGTTCCCTCACAGCGAGTCATTAACAGGAACTCCTGCAGCGATGGGAACCAGCAGACAGGCTCAGCAAACACTACAACACGCGACAAAGCAGAGAAGTCCCAGAGCAAAAGGATGCTGCTATTTTAGAGCTGCTGACTTTCTGAACGGTATCTCCAGACAACCCGAAAGTGGGAACAACTGTCTGCCACTCCATCAGAGCAGCTCAGCCATTTTGAATAAAATGCAGCACCTGTATCATAACAGAGATGTATAAAAGCAAACCATGGGACCAAAACTGTGAAATTCTTTGTACTTGTGGCTCTTGGCAGCAGGTTTGTGCTTCTCAAATCGCAGTTAACTAGGAGCTAATGGCTTGTTTGTTTGCTTGCTGCCTATTAAGTAATTACTAGAAGCTTGTTACCGGTAGCCTTAACCTTCTTGAGTAACAGAACGCAGTGAGTGAAGATGTCGGAGCACAACTCCAACTTTTGCCTGATGGAAAAGTCCCGCAAAAAAGAAAATCGACATCAAATTCATGAGATGAAACAGACCTGTGATTAACGTATTTAATGCCTTAATTTCAGCTAAATAGATTTAAGACTTTAAGCTTTATAAATCAGTGAAAGATGGTTAGAGCTGGGTTTAATCTAGCTCTGATATCAGAGCCTAAGCAGGCCGTAGGAGAGGAGGAGGAGGACATGGGGAAAATAAACAGCCATGTGATGCTCTCCATGGGGGATTAGGTCACCCCAGCGGTCCAGAGACCCTTATAAGGAATCACAGTGATAGTGCTTCAGCAGAAAGTCGGTCGTAAACAAGTGTGTCAGGCTGCAGAAACGGAAACGAACTCACCCACAGTGATCTGTGCACAACAAAGCCAGCTCCACAACGCTCACTCACTGCAGAGGCGCAAACAATTGTTTACAATCCATTCATAGCTGACAGTTGGAGGCGAGGCAGTGAAAGGCAGACAGAGGAAAGCATCTGAGCAGAAGCAGGAATCAGTGCCCAAGCTCTGAATTAGCCAGATAAGACTATTAAACGTATGAGCTTCTAGTTTTGTTGCTTTTATTAGAAGGAAACATTATGGTCATTTAATCAGGTGTTGGTGCTTTTGGCAGCGTGGGACGTCATAAAATGTTGTAAACATTTCTTTGGAACTGATGAAATATCGTGGGCCAAAACCCTCAGATGACATGGTTCCATAAATCGTAACCAACTGTGGAAACTTGAAGCTTGAACTCAAGCAACTTTGGTGCTGTTGTTCTCAACTTGTCCTGCAAACTCTGGGATCTTGATTTCATAATGAAATTCAGATTTTACTTCATTTGAAAAGAGTCCTTTTTGTCCTTGCCCCAGGTGAAACGATTCTCATGCTGTCTCTGGCTTAAGAGTGACTCCCTCTCACCACCTTAGTTTATTAATGCTGTTAAACAACCAGCGGTGACTGTGAATGCAGCACAATCCTAATCAGCTGATCTTTCACACTAGCTGGAAAACTTCAGTTAACCACAGCTTTTAGAGCAAGATTTATTAACACCGCCAGACAGTAGTAGAGAACACAGTCAGAAATTGTGTTTGGATTTAGAAGAGACTCACTTGTTGAATAACCGAATACAAAACAATCAACTTTTTTGGTATTTATTTAGATGCACAAAACATTAGAGTGAGGCCACAGTTATACAGAATGTAAAATTCTCCTAACATCGAAACAGATTTTAAAAACAAGGATGTTTTAATTCAATGACAGCCAAGACGGACGTAAAAGAATCTCTTTTTTATTTTTTTAAGTCACAAAGCTGCACAATTGATCCCTAGAGCTCCAGTTACATTAACTTGTCAACATCACAGTGACAGGCGCAGTTGGACCTGCTGGCAGCAGTACCCGAGGGGAGGGGATCAAAGAGAGGTCAGCGGTGACGCTACAGAGAAGGACAAGCTGATTGGTCTTAAAGGTTCTTATACATCAAACTGGAACAAGAGGAAACAACAAGCTGTCCTGTTAGGTCTCTGCAAATTAGCAGTTGATCCCGCCACAGAGACCACGTCTAACGCATTAGGAGTTCTTCAGCTTCTGGCTGGAAAGCATTCCTTGTTTGATGGCAAACAAGAAGAAATCCGTGTGACACGTTGATTTAGTATTTGTGTTCTTCTGCTGCCGTCACCTCATTGCTCACACACTTAAAAGCCAATAGGATTGACTCCATTTGAGCAAAAACGAAGAGCCACAAAAATGAGTGAGACGGGCATTCTCAACATTCACCAGACCTTTTTTGTCAACAGTTAGCTTGGTTTATAATGCTTCAAATAGAACATTGCAGTCCCATTTGGCACCTAATAATAAGTAGAATGCTGAAGTGACGGATGAAAAAAATGAAAACCGTACCTTAATGAAGTTGTTCAGGTGGCCAAGCTTTCGCATGTTACTGACGCCATGCGATTTGGCCACATTTTGGAGGATTTCACGGAAGTTTTCAGATGGTTCTGCATGGGAATGAAAAATTAAATCCAGCATAAGTAACACAAAAAAATAAATAAATATATTGTCATAATATCAGCTGATAGACAGCAATTGCTTTGTTGTAGGAAGAATGTGGGCTCAACTGGCTGGACTAATTGAGTGTAAAGGCTGAGAAATGCAATTAAAGTAAAAAGGCCAAGACTACAGCAACAGTTCACAGCTTTGTTGCCAGTTCCTTCCACAATTGTTGAGCTGGCTGCTATCATAAATAGTTCTACTCTATTGGTACAAAGGATTAATGGGCAGCCATTGTATTTATTAAGAAAATCACTCAAGACAAAAACACTAAGACCACACCTCCTCAAAGATGTATTAGTGGGGGATTTTTTTATAAAAAATTTTTATTTTTATTTTACAAACAATATCTAACCAGGTTGAACTAAATATGATCAAAATGTTGAAAAAAAGAAATACGTAAAAATGTCCTCAAAGGTCACAAGTTCTTCAGAATAGCATAGCATTTTTGGTATTTTAGTTTCCCGTGTTATAAATAAACAAACGTCAAAGGAACTCTTAAACTTTTCTGTTTCTGTTTTATTTTGGCCAGCATACGCAGATACTAACATAGTTATTACCAAACACTTTTCCTATAGAATAAAAACTTTAAAGACTTTGAAAACACAGCATTTTCTCTTTCCTAATTACTATAGCAATCAGCCATTTCCATGCCGATATCTCCATTGTTTTTAGATAGAATTTGTATGTAAATTCTCATTTTGACTGATTCTGTTTTTTCTAAAGACAATAACACATTAAACAAAAAAAAAAAATTGCTGGTTCTTTGATAAATGTGTACTTTTGAATCCAGGCAGCTATTTTTGATATCCACTTATCATTACAGGATCATAGACAGCTGGTTATGTACAGCAGTTATTATTGGGTGAGTGGCAGCGTACACCCTGGACAGATCACCAGTTCATCACAGGGCAAACAACCATGCACACACACATACACCCGAAGGCAATTTGGAGTATTCAATTAACTCAGCAGTCGTGTTTTACACTGTGGGAAGAAGCCGGCACACCCGGAGAGGACCAGGATTCGAACCCAGGACCTTACTGCTACGAGGCAAAAGTGCAACCAACTGCTATTAGTTGCATAAATAAGAAATAACAATGATGATAGTATTAAGAAGAAAGAATACTTTTAAATCTAAGTGAAAATTAAACAAATATTATACTCAATTATGCATTTCTCTCTAACCATAGCTGGATTGCTAATAAACCAAACAAAAGTTTAACAGCAAGCTGTTAGTTGGTGTTTTTATTGATTAAAAATGGTAGCGGTTCTTATGTTTGATAAATTTAATAAATAAGGAAGAATTAGATTTTTTTTGGCATCTGGCCTGCAGATGAAGATCAACAGAGCTGAGCAGGGGAAATTGGTTGGTTTTCGATCTCAGGCAAAGACTGGTGGGTCTCCAGCACAAAATGCTAAGAAGTAATCAGTAAAGAAAGTAAGTGTTTTTTTTTTATTATTATTACCAAACACAACATGTGAGGGTTGGAGTAATTTTATCCATAGAATAAATTGACAAAGAAATGGGTTTTATTATGAAAGCTCAAATATGTTTTTCCACAATTCTAAGGATGTGCCAACTTACTAGAGCCAGGCAAGAACAAATATTCATTTAGAAATTCGCCATCAATGAGCAGCTCGTTGACAACAACACCTCAATTCCCCAACGACACGACTGCAATCACACAATCTTCAGGAATGTGGGTGTCCAGAGCAGCTGCTCTGTGTAAACAAACAGGTATGTTGTGTTTTCACTGCAGACGTCAATCTGACTTGGCTCAGCAGCCATCAGAAGGACCTTCCCATGCATCAGTATTCAGCGAGGAGCCAGGAAGACGCCCGATTTTCAACGCAGACAGTCACGACTAATGCACGAAGACAATACCAGCAGCTGTCCGGCCAAATAACAGGCTGCGGTGCCCAGTCACACTGATCAAAACAACAGCGCGGCGTCATGGCTGGTTAGCTGTAGCAGCTAGCTGAAGCTAACTCAGCTCGTTTTAGTTAGCTCGCGGTTGCCGCTTGTTATTATTATTCGTTAGCAACGGGTTTATGCGAAACAAAGAAAACGAGTGGTTCGACCATACACACTATTGCACGTACAATACCGAGCTCAGCGTTAGCGGGGTTGTGTTTGCAGAAAGTGCCCCCATCCATTTTGAACAATAATCGCTTTCATGGTGATGCGATGAAGCCTCTGCTTACCTCTGCTCAGATCCAGCGGGACGTTCTCCTCCCCGCTGTCATTCCGACCTGACAAAAACACACACAGCGCATACAGTAAGACACTCCTCCGGGGCCGTTACCTGCACGGGGACTTGTCTTTTTTACAATGTGTCGCTGTTACAGCTTTCAATGAATCGAGTTTATCATGCTCACCCCGCATCCGAAGACTCCGGATAGGACGGCCGCGGAAGCTGGCCGCCATGTTTCCAGGAACATACACAACACCGGAAACTTCGCGTCTTGTCGCGAGAATACAGACAGTGAAAGTCAGACGCCGCAAATCTCCTTCGCAGACATGAAATCAGAACAATGTCATATTTTTTTCTTTTTTCTGCACTCTAATGTAAACGTGGTCAAAAATAAAAATCTGAATAACTTATTTTGAGAATTTCTGGTTCATATACCTATTCTTTGCGTAAACAAAAATATATCTAAATATACATTTATAATACAATATTATAACTGTGTACCACCTAACTATAAGTCCACAACTATAAAAGAATACGCACATATTTCTCAGATACATGGACTAGTTACAACTGACTATACTATATAGCAAGACTCTGCACTGCTGTATGGAGTGCAATGTGTACTGAGAGAAAGAATAGTTGAAGAAATATAGTTTAAATAAATGACTAACTGAATTAAGTTTATCCAAGTTGATTTAAGTTTGTTTAATCTGACAAGTTAAACATCATAAATAAACTTAGATAAATGTAACTCAATTACCAACTAAAGCAATTATTTTAAAGTTGTAGCATCTGTTCTTTGTTGTTCCTCTTATTTTTTTGGTATGTAGGTTTCCACCAAGTTTTATTTTGTGGACCGTAGATTTTGCAAAAGTGTACAGCTGGATATTACCGCCAGACATACAAGCTTTTGACTACAATTACTACACTCTATGCTTTTTTTCTATTTTAATTTTTAAAATAAAAAAATCTGAAAAATTACTCCACTTTATAGTGATGCATTATATCCTGTATTGGTCCATTCCATCACATAACCTCTTGTTTGTAATTTTAATGTGTAAAAAATGTACAAGGTAATAAAACTTTTTCAAGACTCAAACTTGGATAAACCTATGGTCCACAATAACGATGGGAACAGTAACAGTTCAATGGTACATTTCACTAAAAATGAATCCAAAATCATTTTTATTTGGTTTATATTTGAAGAAAAAACTTCAAGCGAATATTAAAACGTCAAAATCGACTGCAATACTTATATTGCCCACTAAGCGTCACACAAACACAAAAAACAAGAATCCTGGAAAGTAAGATAAGACTCCAGTTTTAGGGGCCTATTAAGATGATTAGATTGTTATATTGCTCCACCATATGTTTATTTTGACAATTAAACACAACATAACAAATTTAAATTAAAAAAATCACTTTATTTCAGACTCTATTCATATATACAGTACATACACGTCACAGAAAAGGTGAAAATAATGAAAAGTTCTCAGTTCAGCGTGGTGCCTGAGATGAGAGCATCAATTTCCTTAATGGCTTCAGAGGTTCTCTGAAGTGCTTCAGCAACGTAGTCCTCATTCACCACTTCATCCTCCTGTGCGATCTTTGAACTTGCTCCTTCTGAGTTTCGTTGCTCACTTTCACTTCTCAGCAGGTGGTTATTCTCCAGCAGAACTGAGCACAGAATGCTAAAGTCTAAACCTCACTGCATTGTATATTTTCTCAAACGTTGCATATTATGTTCTTTGATAAAAGGATACAGTTGAAACGCTTTATCTTCTCTAGTTCTGCAGCAACAACATCCGAACTAAAGTTGAACAGAGTGTGAAAACAGCTGTTAAAAAAGGGAGCCGCCACCCTCCCCTTAAAATTATGTGATCTGAAAGACGCAACTTACCGACTTCCAGCTGTCTGTGGCATCTTCACTGCACTGGAAGGATTTTGCTCAGGTTGTATTGTTTTAGAAATATATTTATCCTGCAAACACAATTTTATTACAATAAACAAATTAGAAGTTTTAACAAGTGCTAGAACGTAGATGTAAACAGATGTAGAACAACCTGTTGCAGGCAGGTGTGTATGACAGGAAACTTTAGTAAATGCTTAGCCTGGTTATAACAAACAAGAATCCTGTGAGAAACATAGGCGATGGTTAAAATCCTGAAAAAAATTGAAGTTTTATACGCCACAAACTGGAGTGAAGTGATATCTTACCTGCTAGCACGGCTCACAATGGAGCCCACAGGGTACAACTGTCCAGGTGTACCAGGGGGAAGGCTGCTTAAATGGTACGTTGTTTCTCTTCCCTGAGCAAAAGACGGCAACAGTCAGGGACCTGCATCACTTTGATTTCATAACATGTTTGCAATGAAAGACTGGAACTGACCTCGTCAGAGTGAAGCCTGGGTTTGTGATGAGTAAAATAAGAGTTTAGGACACCGTTGGAGCGGATCACTGAGCCGTCTCCTGGGGAAACCTCCACCACTGGGATTTCTCCACTCAGTATCCTACAGAGCAAACATGAGGACAGAGAGTTGTTATGGAGCAAACAAATCCCACTTAAACTAGAAAATTTTAAGACACTAGGGCTGCAACTAACAATTATTTCAGTCACTTGAGACATTTTGTCTAACACATATGTACAGACAAAGGTGTTTTTATTTTAAATACAAAATTTACAGATTTTCTGTACAGTTTTAGCTCAATTACTGCCCCAAAATATGCTGATTGTTTCATCTGATGTTGAGATGAAGCATCAGATGAAAGTTAATGCCTCCAGCTAAACTGAGCACAATTAGTACATATGCAATGCCTTTTCTTATATGCTTCTACACGTACCTGTATGTGACTCCTTGACACCATAATATTTTTACAAGCTCCGTTGGAAGATCTGATATTTCTTCTTCAACCAGAGATTCTTTAATCTTCCACCTAAAAAGCATAAATATCAAGCTAAATTTGGAATTTAACAGAATCAATTAGTGCCCAAAATATTGAATCCACAAACCTGTGCCAATGAGGTGACGGACATGTAAGAGGAAGAGCCTGGGGAAGCTGGGAGTCTCTGTCTTTATTATTTTTGTCAGATATGTTAATCTCATCATCAGCTTGTCTGGATTTATTTGGTTCTTCAGTTTTAGTATCATTACTGTTAGAGAGACGGGACGTCCAGTGATGCCGAGCCAAGGAGAGAGGATAGGCCCATGTGGGATCAACGGCAAAGCAAGAGTGATGCTGTACAACTGTGGTGCCCTGGTACATCGGTTCAGGCTGAAAGCAGAAGAGAAGTTGAACAATGATAATCATATCAAACATGACTTTAAAGCACAATAATATTCAAAAGGTAATACCTGTTGTTGAGTAGTGCTGGTGAATTGTGAGGAAAAAGAGTTTGTTTTAGTTGACTCCTTCCCCAGATGACTATGATCATTCTGATGGTTTGCTTGCTGCTGACTCTTCAGACTGCCATCAGCTTTGTTTAAACTGCACACAATTTGGTGCTGAGGCTGGCTCAGGTTACACATGAACTCGACAGAGAATTCCTCACCAGACGGCGACAACGTCAACATGGCTCTCCCCTCCTCTGATCTGACTACGATCTCGCCTCCAGGTCCAAACTCAGGCTTGCAAGATGAACACTCAGGCCATTTAACACCGGAGTCAATACTGTAAGAAGGCTGTCAAGGGAAACCCATGACGTTTAGATAATTTTACTCAGCTTAGAGGTGCATCTCAAGGTATAGAAATGTATGTATTTTATTTATTCAATTTCAAAAATTTAAACTATAACTCAAATGTTATTAGGATGCATTACATACAGAGTGATATATTTTGAGCATGTATTTATCTTCATTTTGACAATTATTGATTACAACTAAAGAAAAGCTTAAATTCAGCTACTATGAACATTAGAATCTTACCAATAAAAGGGCTCTTAATAGAAAGATTTTATGTTAAAGATATGTTTTATGTTTATGTTCAGAAAAATATAATTTGTATACGTGTATTTCTGGTGTATTAGTTCATAATATTAGTTTAAAATACACCGAAAACACTGGTGTTATGTTAGAACCCATAACACCAGTTTGAAAGTCCCTACACTGGCTCCCAGTAGCTCAAAGAATAGACTTTAAACATAATCAATTACGAATTTAACAATGGCATTTGACTTAATTTAATGTTTTGATTATTGATTCTATGTTCCATGACTCTGTGTTTGTTATGATGTAAAGCACTTTGAAATGCCTTGTTGGTGAAATGTGCTATACAAATAAAATTTGATTGATTGACTGATAATGTTAAACCTTATCTGGGCTCATTTTTGTTTTGTTCATTATTTGACAGAACCAAAATATACCAGAATATGCACATTAATTATATTTTTGTCTGAATACATAATTTCTAAAAACAAAACAAAAAAACCCTAAAAAATCTGCTTAGTCAGCTACTGTACTTGAGTAATTGTTTCTTTTTAAACATAACTTTTCTTTTTACTTCCGCTTGACTAATTTATTAAAAGGAACGCTAACCTTACTTGAGTTTGGAGGTTATCTACCCAGTAATGGCAAATTAACAGAAGTAAATACTTAAAATATAGCACTACGTGAATCGCAATAATTTATTAGAAAAATGTGAAATAAATAACTTAAAAAATCTATTCTATTAAAATTCTATTGAAATGCACATGCTTGTATTTGAGATTGAAGTGGACTAACCGTACCTTCCTGTTATCAGCAGAGATGAGCTCTCCTGGAAGGTATGGTCGACTGGCATACTTATTTCTGAACGCCAGTGCGGTTACCATTAGCGCCTTCGAAAACAAAGTGAACCTCGTTGTAATGCCTGAGATACAAACAGAAAATAACACTTGTGTGTTTCTTCTACCTTAAAGGCGCTAATAGTGAACCTGGTTCTCTGTCGGACTCGCTCCGTGGGCTGCAGAGGATGTCCGAGCGGGTCCGTGGCTTTAACCAGTACGAATTCACTGCCACACGGTGACAGCTGTAAATGAGCTCCGTGCCTGTAATGAACTTCCACGGACTCGTCCTCATACATCACCATCGAACTGACGCCCTCTGCGGTTCCCATTGTGGGGAGAAACTTAAAACAAACAGACAACGTCCTCAGGTGGAGCCGTTTGACTACTGGCGCGCTGTAAGCGAGGGAGTCACGTGACCGGAAGCGTCCTCCTCAGTGGCTTACTGAAGGATTACACAGCAACAGAGTGCCACCTACTGTACAAAAGACGGTCCTACATCACAGTCCCTTCTGTCTTTCCATCTGTTCTTAGCAGAGGCGCATTTAGTCATATTAGAGCCTAGGATAAAACATGCACCCATTTCCATTCTGAGTAAAAACATTTGACTAATTCCTGTTTATTGGCAAAATTTGGAAAAAGTGGTAAAAGGCAAGTTTAAATCTTAGTTTAGGGTAGTTTCTAGAGACCGTCCTATTAAAGGTGTTTAATAATTTTTGTTTACTCTTGCTGCTTGACATAGTGTAGCATTTGCTGTAGATCTGTGTCTATTTAACATGCCACATCAGGCTATTTTTTTGGCTCTGTCAGCCTGGTTTTCTTCCTGTGTCCCGTGAAAGCCATGCATACTACTCTGTGTAGGCTTTTGTAACTACTGGGGTTACACAAAGGTCAATGCTAGGTTGAATATTTTCTTTTTACATTGAGTAAGGCTAGTGTTCAAAACTTGGAAATAATTTTTGATTCTGACTTCACCCTGGACTCTATTAATAATTAATTACCCAATTGACCATAAAGAAGGGGATGGATGTGAGCATGTAAGTGTGCACAGTTGTGATGGAGGAGATGGGCTTTTTTGTGCATTTAATTAAAGTGTTTCAAGAAAGAAAAGTTGGGAATATGGTGTATGGTGTTCTCCTGATGGCACGTTGTTTTATGACCAATTTAAAACAATATTGGTCACTTTCAAGAATATTTTGAAAGTGAATCCTAAGGTGTCTTGGAAAAGCTTGACATAAACTGCTTCCTCTAATAGTATTTTACACTTGATTTACTCAAGATACTAGACATTATTTATATAAATATCTGGTATTTTGGCAGGGTTCTAGGCTTTAGAGCAGAGGTGCCCAAGGTCGGTACTCGAAGGCCGGCATCCTGCATATTTTAGTTCTTTCCCTGGTGGTAGTTGCAACATTTTTTGTTTGTCAATGTTCTTAGGCCTTGTAATGAGCCATCGTTTGATCCAGGTGTGTTAAGCCAGTGAGAGAACTAAACCACGCAGGATGCCGGCCCTCGAGGACCGACTTTGGACACCACTGCTTTAGAGTGTCAGTATATTAATTTAATTTGATTTAATTCCTATTAATCATTAAGCTATGACACATTTCCCCTCAATGTAGTCCTAATTTACATTGGTCAAATAATGCACTGTCTATAGATTCAATGCATTATAGTTTCCATTTCAGTTACTTTTTATAAATTGAACCACTTCTGCTAATATAAGCCATGTTTATTATATTGTTACATCTCTTTGTAAGGTTTAAATATGTATACATATCAGTAAGGGCCCGGATGCCCTGGATGTTGGTTTTCTTTAATATGGGTGGGGCACAGTGGGGAAGCCCTCCCGTTGATCTGTTAAAAAAAAAAAAAAAGGTGCCTGTCCCTTTAAGAAGCAGCGCAGGCAGCGCTCGTTGGGTTTTATTCCACAGCGGTGCACCTTCTGTTCCATCACCAGACGATGCGCCCTGGTAACTTCTGAGAGACAGCGCTGCGTTCAGGAGCCGCAGCAAAGATGGCAGGCTCAAAGCAACAAGGGTATGCGTTTCTGTGTTTCTGATGATGCTTCTCCTTGCTTGTCTTATTATGAAAATGGGGGGGGGAATCAAACAAACAGTCACACCTGACTCACGAATTGAATAGGAGAGAGCTAGTGAGGTTCACTTTGCGCTCTTTTCCATTTTGTTATACATTTTTAATGTGGCATTTAAAACAAAGCTTATTTCATTCGCTGTAGTGTGGCGCATCTTTTAGCCAGGGACGGACGTTGCTTATAGACGTAATTTCACGACGCAGCGCTACTTTATGACAGCGCTCCTGTTTCTCGTCGGGAACGAAGCGTTACGTAATTATCAGGGAGGCATCCTGCTGTCGCCATATGTTTATCGAGGCCAGAAATCAGATGATGTTGATGCTGGACGTTTGACGCAAGCGGATAAATAATCCTTATTGGTAACAATGCAAGGAATAAACCTACTAAACAAAGAGGGAAAATCTAATTCATATCGTCATCATTTCACACCTGAGCGATGCCTTTTAGGTGACGTGGACCGGTGAGAGAAGTGCAAAAGTCTGCATCCGCGGTGTGTCCCTCTGTTTTCAACACAGACAGGCGTGTGAAAGGCGGAAATAAAACAATACACGTTTAAAATCCATCATAACAGCGGAGCTTCTGATATAAGCAGGTACACTTGGGGACATTGTTCAGACAGAATAAAAACATCATGTGTTAAAGGCGTTTAGCTGTTATTATGCAACTCTTATCAAGTTCATCATGCACCTGGCTACCCAGGAGTGCTGTTGACTTTGCCTTTAATTTACGCAGATACATTTTTTTTTAGCATTTTGCTGCTGATATTTATTCACCAAGTGATAATTTACTCGAACAGAAAATGTACTCCTCACAATGTAGATTATCTTGGTCTATAGGGGCATTGTAGGATCTGACCTTTGGGGCTGATCAGCCCCCTGTGAGCAGCTGACAGCCCTTGGGTGGATAAATTGCTTAACAATGCTTTGTCTTTAAAGACCTTTTAAGATGAGGTAATGTTTTTAAACAACAGCTACCCGTAACATGATCACATGAACTGACAGCCGACACCATTAGTGCACCAGTAAATTCACACAATTTACTGTGTGAAATCAGGGATTTGGAGACAAATCCCTGATTTGTCTCCAAATGTTACAAACATGCACACTCCCTGTGCATATGTGGGTTCTCTCCAGCCACTCCAGCTTCCTCCCTCAATCCAATAACACCAGAATCAGACCTTTATTGTCATTACACAGAAGCATAACAGAATTTCATTTCATTACAACACGTCCAAGACAGGTGCCTGAGGTTGCAGCTATCATAACTGTTAATATGATTGTTACATTATATGGTGTCTCTGAATTGTCCTGGTGTGTGTGCGTGTGTGTGTGTGTGTGTGCATGGTTGTTTGTCCTTTGTGTATGTCACCCTGTAATGGACTGGCAACCTGTGGTATACCCCGCCTTTTGCTCAATGGGTGCTGGGGGCGGCCACCAGCCCTCCTGCGATCCTGCCAGAACAAACTTTGTTGCTTTTGCATGGCATTCAAGTTAAAAGCTAAAATCAGAATGAAAGCTGCATATTAGCGTTTTCATAGTGAATTCGAGGATCATCCATATGGAATAAACAGTCATTTTAAACTGTTACCATTTGTTGTCTCGCTAAAAACAATGTAGGTAAATTTATTGCTTGGGAATAATGATACTTTGCAAAGTTGTGAAAACGGGGACTGTATTTAGCGATGCGAAGATAATATTTTGACTAAAAACAAAAATCGCCAGTTTATATTTCAAAAACTTTCTTTAAATTTTCTTGATCCTAAAGTGGAGCGTACAGTTTTGTTCTGAAAACATAAACCGTCCACTTTTTTTTGTTCTAATGTGAAAATTTTCTTTGTTTTGCAGGTCATCTTCATAAGTAGTTAATGGATCCAGTCTGACAGCTACAACACCCACCCACTCCACTGACCTGTCAAACACTGCAGCCATGGCAACTTGTTCGGCAGGTTGTGCGCCAGCTGTGCGCCTTTGTCAAAGACTGAACCGGCTCAAGACACTCGATGGTGACATGATGGCTACTTCCCTGAAGCGCTGCCTCTCCACGCTGGACCTGACTCTGATGGGTGTCGGTGGCATGGTTGGCTCTGGCCTTTATGTCCTGACGGGAACTGTGGCTAAAGACACGGCAGGACCAGCTGTCATCATATCCTTTGTTTTTGCAGGTATCGCTTCTCTTCTGGCTGCCTTCTGTTATGCAGAGTTTGGAGCACGCATTCCTAAAACAGGATCTGCATATATGTTTACCTATGTGTCAGTGGGAGAAGTGTGGGCTTTTCTCATTGGCTGGAATGTGATTCTGGAAAACATGATTGGCGGCGCTGCTGTAGCGCGGGCCTGGAGTGGCTATCTAGACTCAATTTTTAACCATGCTATTCAGAACTTCACAGAAACGCACATCATGCAGTGGAATGTGCCCTTCCTTGCCCATTACCCTGACCTTCTGGCTGCAGGAATCCTTGTATTTGCCTCTGTCTTCATTTCCTTCGGAGTTCAAGTGTCCTCTTATCTGAACCACATCTTCTCCACCATCAGTATGGGTGTCATTGCTTTCATCTTGGTCTTCGGCTTCATGCTTGCTGATCCTGCCAACTGGAGCCAGGAGCAAGGTGGCTTTGCGCCTTACGGGATGTCAGGGATCCTGGCAGGTTCAGCCACATGCTTCTATGCTTTTGTGGGCTTTGATGTGATTGCATCCTCCAGCGAAGAGGCAAAGAATCCTCAGAAAGCTGTTCCCGTTGCCACTGCTATCTCTCTTGGACTTGCGGCGACAGCCTACATCCTGGTCTCCTGCGTGCTCACATTGATGGTACCCTGGCGTACCCTGGACCCTAACTCAGCCCTGGCAGATGCTTTCTTTCGCCGTGGCTACAGTTGGGCAGGAATTGTTGTGGCTGTGGGCTCCATCTGTGGTGAGTATCACCATTTGCAAAAAAGTACAATATGAAGTTGTGCAACATGCTTTTCAGTGCTGTATTTTGACAAATACTATTTTTTTCCTTTTTTATTAGCCATGAACACTGTGCTTCTCTGCAATCTCTTCTCCCTTCCTCGGATTGTGTACGCCATGGCAGAGGACGGATTGTTCTTCTCCATTTTCGCCAGGGTCAATCCCGTCACCAAAGTTCCAGTCAATGCCATTCTAGTATTTGGAATTCTTATGGCTTGCATGGCTTTAATCTTTGACCTAGAGGCGTTGGTTCAGTTCTTGTCTATTGGGACTCTCCTTGCGTACACCTTTGTGGCAGCGAGCGTTATCGTGCTCCGCTTCCAACCAGAGAAGACCGACTCCAAAGACGACACCACCACATCTCCCAACATCAACGCAGAGGTGTCCCCTGCTCCCTCAGAGTCACAGATCATAACTGAAGACAGCGAGGAGCCCAAGCAGTACGAGTCCTTCTCCGACAAACTCCAGCTGGTGGAGAGGCAGAAGACGAGAGAACGGCGTGGGGTGGGGCACCTGCAGGCCTACTGGGAACCCTACTTAGACAGGCTGCTGGGAGACTGTGAACCAGGCGAAGTGGTGGCTTTCTGTGTGATGACCCTGATTGTGAGCTCAGTTTCCCTCTGTGCTGTGCTGGAGTTTGGAAATGAACAGCTACAGTTCCCAGTCTGGTGTTTCACAATGCTTCTGGTGATTTTTACCTTAGCTTATGTTCTTAGCCTGGCACTTATATGGATTCATGAGCCACAAAGAAACAACCAAACATTCCAGGTGAGCTTTCATACATGCTATATATTAAATTTAGCATGCAATTTATTTATATAAGGCAACATATAGTGAAACTGTATTCCTTATGACCAGGCAATGATAAGTTTTCTTGTTGCATAGGTACCTTTGGTTCCACTGACTCCTGCTGCCAGTATTCTCTTCAACGTATTCCTGATGATGAAGCTAAGCCTCCTGACCTGGATTCGATTTACAGTGTGGATTGCTATAGGTAAAATAACACCAGCATCACAACAAACAAAGAATGTTCAATAGGCATATTTAAATATACACTTTAAATGTTTGAGATTGTTTGGTATCATGATTTAAAAAAAAAGTGTGACAAGCTTACTGTTGCTGTTTTAAATAACTAATACTAATGCAGCATAAAAACGTAACATTGATTATTTTTATCTATAAAATGTGTTCACTATTGATTTAAATATAAAACTAAATCAATCAAAATAAGACTTACCTGCTAAATTTGTTTTTTGCTATATATGCTAATTTATACACGTAGTTAGCTGCGAACAGCTAAAGTAGCATAGCTCACATAAACATTAGCTCCTGCTAACAGAAACATATGAAGAGAGCAGAATATCAAAAATACCAGAGATATACAACGTAATCTGAAATTATTTATAATTACTACATGTCTCAATATAATCGGAGAGCAAAGCCTGCAGGTTTAGTTTCTACTTACTTCAGAGGGAAGACCACCGGGACGCTCCGTCTTGCTTCTTGGTTCCGGCCAGCGAACCGTTCCGCCACCCAGTGGTCGTTTTTCAGACAACTTAGTCTCCTGTACCGGTGACTTGTGCGAACTTTTTCAACATTTGTAGGCATGGGAGAAGGTTTATTTTATTTTTAAGGTTTACAAATCCAGTATCACCCCCCCCCACCACCACCACCACCACCTTTACACACACACACACACGCACAGATATTTTGAGACTATTTTCACTCCATAGTCTGGCATCATATTACAAGCTGAAAGAACAAAAACATTGACCTGCAATTATTGGTTACCAAATGAATTTACTGTCTGCCATGTTCTCTCAACTGCCTCACTTCACAAATACTGAGCTGCACTCGCTTGTTAGCATATTATGATGTGGTTCTTATCTCCAGAAAGCAGTGTCATAAAACCTCCACCGTCTGTGATCAGTGAACTTGATGCACTTAATGGTTACACGAACAGATTGCACGAAGATTTTCTGTACTTAAAGGAAACAGAGAATATTTTCCTTTTGTAGGCAGTCTTGTGTGAGCAGACGATGACCAGACAGAGTTAATGGCCCAGTAGAGGTTCGAGAATCACAGGGAAAGATGATTATCTCAATTTGCTTAAAGCTTCATCAAGATGGTAAACTCATATGATTGAAAACCTCTTCTTTTTAACATTACTGTGAAATAATTTACATTTAGCTTACATTTGCAAGTAATTAGAACCAAAATGTGGTGCTTTACTGTGTACCACTAAAGCCCGTCCAAGTACCACAAACCGGTACTTACACAAGTTGCAGATAATCCTGTTTATTCCTAATGTACAGATAAGACTATTAAGAAAAGCTTATGGAGAATTTGCAAATGTTAGCATGTTAGACATTTGTTAAATTGGCAATGCTGAGCAAGTTAGCTTTTTTGCCTTTTATTTGACATTTTAAGAAGATTAGGTTCTTATCAATGTTGCAATGACATTAACATATTTACTCATTTATTTAACACCTAAGAAATTACAGATGGCAAAACACAAAAATCATGTCCAAAGTTGTCTGTCTTCTAACCTGTGCTCAGTGTTCTCATGGTTTAATCATGACGTGTCTCCCACTGCCCTGTTCCCAGGTCTCCTTGTGTATTTTGGCTACGGGATCTGGCACAGCAAAGAAGGATTGAGGGAGCTGCAGCCCAAAGACATGGCCGCCCGCTATGTGGTGCTACCCAGCGGCAGCCTGGTGGAAACAGTGCAGTCCGTTCAGCCCGACGGTCAAGTGGTCACTGCAGCGCACCAAATCAGCTCTTCTGCTGCCCTGACAGCCGCCGAGGCTGCTGGGAAGAGATAATGTGTGACCATTCTGAGTCACCATCACTACTGCCTGGTTTTTGTCTGTTGTCTCCCACGCATACTGTATTATTAGTGTACTTTCTGTATCTCTCTCCCTGCTCAACAGTCTTTACTCATTACTCTGCTAAAGTATCTACAACATAGGATGGGAGGCACTGTCTTTTTGTTGAGCAGATTTATATATGTTATAAGTATCAAACGTGCACTAGAGATATTTACCACTGCCCTGGGAACATAACGTGCTTTTTTTTTTTTTTTTCTTGCAGTCTTGCCAGCTTTGTCCAGATCCATGTTCATACTGTATTTGCATTGTTAGTAAGGACTTTTAATTTTCCCGTTTCAGCTTTTAAGAGTGGAGCTGGGAATTTAGGCATATTTCAAAGGAACAAAAACTTTCAGAAGAAATGTATGATTTGTGCTTATAAACTGTAGCCATATTTTGGAAGAGTACAGTTTAACATCTGATTTTCTTGCTTTCCAGCCTAACTTACAAACCAGTTTATGTATAACTAGGACCAACGCTTATGAAATGAGGTACTGCATACCGTAGATGAACAGAATAATGCCGATTCATTGGTAGCTTTTTACCATTTTTTTACATTTTTTTCTTTTGTTGTTATTTTGGCAAAGAACTGCATAATTTAACTTTTTTTTCCCTTCCAATTTCCATACATGCTGCATAAGTACATTTAAATATTTATAATTTAAATAATGTATGCCCTCGTAAGACGTTTCTCATTATTTTTCTCCTAGTCTATAAAATATAATGTATACTTATTTTTCTATAAACACCATTCTGATTTTTAACTGTTTCAAAATTACCTGTTTGTATCTTTAATCATCGCTACTGCCTGGACTCATCTGTTTCTTCCTTAATTTTCTAACTCTCATCCCATGACCCTCTCTTGTGTCCCTGATCCCCAGCATGTGATCAGCCTTTCTCCCATGCCTCTCCACACTGCAGCCTTTTCTTCTGTTTGTCAAAGCCCATAAAACTGAGATCATGTCTCCATATCCTATATACACAAGTGCATGGTCCAGCACAAAGTTATTCACAAGAATCCCTTACGCATAAATATTGGTAGGCAGGCATTATGCCCCCGTCCCGTCTCTCCGAGGCCTTTGTAATCCGGCAGATTTGCAGTAGTCTCTGTCGCCGGTCTGCCTCCTGACCCAGATAAGAAAAAGCCGTAGATGTGAGAACACTCCCATGACACGGTGACAACATTCACTTTATTTTTGCGCTTGTGGTCGTCAATTTGACATCACATCACATATGTAGAAGCACCAAAAAAGATGTCAGCTCTATTGTTATTATTTCTCTTTGCTTTTGCATGTTACAATAGAAACCAATGGCCTTAAACATGTTACACATCTTATCTCCAAAGCTGATTTATATGTTTATTTATTTGCCCGACGGATGAAGAACCTTATCTAATCATCATCATTCAACTAAAGAATCCAAATACAGATTGTAGAAAGCATTTTGGTGTAAGAGTTGGAAGAATTTTATACAACTTTGCACAGATTTGTCCAGTAGTTTTGTTTCATAGCTAATGCTTTTGGTGTCAGGGTTAGTGACAATGTATTTATACTGTGGTGCTTTTTTTAAGCTGAACATTATCACGACTCTTTCTCTTCTTTTGTGCCCTGATGCACAAATATCAGCGACCAGACTTTTCTTACACCTAAATGTTATTGTACTCTGCATAAGCACATGAAAATCACAGATTCCTGTCATGTTTGTTTGTGTAAAACGCAAAAAGGACAAAAAATAAATGTTTTGAAGCAGCATTAAAAACCACTGGTGCATTATTAATAGATGAGAATGAGAATTTACATCACATCGATTGATTACATAATTTACATAGTAAGAGTTTCTATGTGTTCCTGGTTTGTTTCAAGTCATTAACAGGAAATAAGAGCAAGACATCAGTGAATATATTTATTGAGATAATAATAATGAGGAGCAAGTAAGGAACCTTGTAGAGTTATTTATAACCATTGAACATTTTGTACCCCCCTGTCAATACTTCATAGAGCTAGCTTTTGGGTGCAAATAAGTCCTCAGAGGTATGTCTCTATCAGTTTTACATTATTTTTTTTAATTATGATTAATTTCTGCATTTTAGCACAGATTAAGCCCTTTAGATGCCCCATTTGTTTGCTTTTTGTTTAATTTATATTGAATTTTTTTTCTGTAACTTCTGTATTTTTATTTATTTACTTTTTATCCACCTACTCATTTAAATAATTGCTGGGTTTTTGTGTGATTTGTTTTACTTTTGGTTTTTGATGGTGTTCATTTGCCAACTTAGATTTGATTTGATTTTAAACATCTGGTTTCAAGTCTAGCCACAGAATGTAAATTACATCTGGGTCTGGGTCAATCTAAAACAGGAAGATGTTTTGAAAGTTTGTAGCTTTGATGCTAACATCACTATGTTTCGCTCTAGGGATTGTGAGTTCAGGATAATGTGGCTGAAGGCCAAAAATGTCAATTTTTCTCCCATCTGACTAGAGGTTTTGTGCAAAATTGCAAAGTGGATTTATATGACTTTCTTCTAACATTCACTTTCTTCTTACCACTCTTCAAGAGATCTGTGGAGTGCAATGATTGTATTTTCCATAAGCAGATCCTCCAACCTGAGCTAGGAATCTCTGCAGCTCCTTCATTCTACCACATGCTGAAGTCATAGAACATCTTTGACCTGAAACAGTTAATTTTAAGTTAGAGTTAGTCCCAGTTCCATTTATAAGCCTCTAAATAGTTAGAAGTTTTGATATCAGTACACTTCACTCACCAGATACATAAAGATATAGTGTGAAAGTTCAAAGTTTAAAAATCCTCAGTTTATCCAAAGAAAATGTAAAGGCAATATATTCTTGCAACACCATCTGCTGTGTGAGAGGTTGATATTTTCCCAGTAAGAAAGTAATCAGAGGTTATATGAAAGGAAACCGGTATGCAGGACACAAGCGCTGAGGTATCATGGAAACACATTACCATGGAAACTAGCACTTGCTACTCTTTACCGACAGCACACAAAGTGACACAGAAACCTGCGTCTCACGTCTTTGTGTGACACTCAAGGTTGAGTGAGCTGCTATGTACTCAGAACCATGTGATTCGTCCGCTCTGCAGGCCGTTCTTTCACACATGTGCAGGTTTGTTTGAGAAACCGATCATATGACCTGAAAGCTGATACGTGCCATCCGTGACTGTCCCCATTTAGTAGCATTACAACAATGTATTATGAATGGATTATCTGCTTGAACGCATTCACACTTTTGGGGTTTATTTTTTTTTGTTTCTGTATCTTGAAATAAGAAAACAGAATTGATTTATATTAGTGTCTGACATCTCAGAGCTCACCCACAAGCGATTTAACAGCGCGAGCTCGAACCACCACTTGCATCTTGCTACTTTTTAAATACCGCGTGTTGTATGGAAGGCTGCAGACGAGACCTTTTTGGCCAACTTCATGTAGTTGAGATGTCAGAAAAACAACACAAAGCATTAGTTAATAAGTCCTTTATTTTAATAAAAACTTCACAGCAACACACCACTCAAGTCGATTATGTCATTTCTTCAGGTAACCTGTGAGAGAACATGTACAGGGTCAGTGGAGAGCATTAAAACCGCATGTTTTAAATATCTTAAAGCACTTTCAACAAGGGAAGTCCCAATCCAATCTCAAATACTGCAATAGGGCCTTAGCTACACCATTTTTAAAAGGATGCAGCTGGGAGGTTAGGAGACAGCCACTAATGACAGTGATGTTAGGATTGTTACGTCTGCTTTTTGAGCTTGTTTTTAAATGTGATCTGTTTGGGCTTCTACTAAAACAAAGAGATTATTGAAACAAATTAGCCAACAATTGTTGTATTCCAAATGGTTTTTTACCGAATCAGCATTGGTCACACTGAAACTGCGGTGATGATTTATTGGTGATATATTGTTCAATCTTAGGTTTGACTTTTTTTGTACATTACATATCAAACAAAGAACATCACACGGGTTGTTTTTAATTCAGAGTGAAAGATTGATAAACATTTTTTTTAATAAAACTACTCATAAACACCAAAAATCGTTAACAAAACCATTAACACCATTAACAAAAGAAGATCCAGAGCTATCAATTTAAATTTAATATAATCCCATTGTCCTGAAATTAATCACTACATTCTTGAATCGAAAATATTGAAATTTTGTAGATGAACCAAAGGTTTCATTCTAATTGTGTCTCTGATCATTTGTGGAACAGTGGAATGCAATAACTTCTTTGTTTATGGTCAGAAACTTTATTCTTCACTTGTGTTACAAAGAAACCAAGTAAACTCTTATTCTCCCCTCACTGCCAAAGCTGAATAATAAACTCCTTACAGTTTGATTTAAATGTGAATTCACATTCACATCTCAGCATTGCTAAGTAGGAGCCAGGTTACAACCTTTAAGGCAGTGCTAAAAACAGACCAAAGCAAACATGTCCTCCTGGAGGCGACGTATAATAAACAGAAGCAGACATACTGTCGATAGCAAAGCGCAGCTCTGTGTTCTCGTCCTTCAGACACTCCTGCTCCTGGACTAGGTCAGCGATGTCTGTCAACACAGCGCTAGAAAACACAAAAGCACATCCCCAAAAAAATTCTTCATTACAGATACATGTTTTCTACCTGCATGTGCCACTTACTGGTACTGCTTTAGCGTTCTCAACGTGGAATCCCACAGTTTAACTCTCTCCTCTGGGATGATGTTGCCAAGACTATTCCAATACGCTGCATCCTTGGAAGAATCCCGCGCGTGTGCGAGCCACAGTCTGGAGAGTTCCTGGGCTGAGCTCGTCCTAAAAGAATACCATGAAGATGACAGCAATGGATGAGGCAAAACAGAGATTTCATCTAACAGTCTTAAAAAGACCAGGGTTTCCAAAGCAGTTTAGGATTGTAGTGCATACAAGCTCTTCAGACGAGAACTTTTATACACATTTATCTACGTTCATCAAATCTTAAAAAAAAAAGAAGCTCCAGCTGGACTCTTCGATTCATCAATCGGGTCAAAATGACTCTACACAGATTGCATCCCTTAATCTTTAAGATGTGGATGCTTTTATGGCCTTGCTATGTTCAAAAGTTTCTCATTTTGATTCCTGTCAATACATGTCAGATATCCTTTAAATATTATCTCTTTTGTAATGTTTGGGAATTCAGGATGCTTCCAAAAAAGTAATTTGTGATCAAGTCCAAACTAGAAATAGTGATTAATGCAAGCTTGTCTCTTTGTTCAGTAGGTTGATTACATGTTCTAAACTGAAAATACTGCTTTAGCCTCGAAAATAGTTTTCTCTTCTTTTCTTTTTTCTCGTTGAGATTAAAGAGTGCGACAAAATAATATATCCCATTTTTTCCTAAGTGGCTGTGCAGCGCGACAATCCATCTCTGACTGACTGATGAGTGCTGGTAATGTTTCGTCTCCCAGAGTGCAACAACCCCACTACTAAAACGCAGAAACACAAAATATTAGTCCTGGCTTCTCTCCGTATAGGCTTTCAGTGTTCTTTAGTAAAAAAATAAAGCTTTCATTATTTCCCTTTAAAGTTTTCCATGTGCTCCTTCACACTCCAGTCAGAGGATTGTCTTCAACCAATCAATTTGTCTTAGATTCTCCTAGATCTAACCTAAAATATGAAAGGGGACCGAGGCCAAGAATACAGAACAGTTTTCTGGTCAGTACAGGATTAGCTGAGCCTGTTCGGGTGTTTAGATCGATGCTGAAAACAAATTTTTATTCCTCGCCTTTTAATTCCAGCTGAATCTGAGACAAGGTCTTTCATTACATTTATTAGTTCTTTTAATATCCTTGCATTTATTTTTGTTTTGTGTTATTTCACCGATTCTAACCTCTAAGATTTGTAGAATCTGCTCTTTACAGTGCAGAACTGTAAAGAGATTAATTGCTTAGAAGAAGTCTGATTAGAATAACTTTAAAAAAAAAAAAAAAAAGTGACTTATCAATTTTTTAAGAATGTCAGTCATTTGCTGCAGTTAATGATACATACCTTTTTCTTACAGCTCCCTAAAATTGAAAGAGTTACTCCTTTAGTTGGAACTTTGACAGACTGAGACTGATTGATTTCTAACAGTTTAGCATAGCTCCAAGTTGCTACAGCATTCTTACCTGAAACTTTGTTGCTCAAGAAAGCTTTTCAGAGCACAAAGAACGTGGTTAGGGTGGATGAGGTCCGACGCAGTGCTTGTCACGCTGGCCCTATGTAAATCCTGGGAGAATTAACAGATAGTTTTCAGCAAGGTCGATGCTGCAGAAAACCCACAGAGCTCTTCATCTGTCACTCACCCCAGTCTGCTCATTCTGCTGGTCCTTGTACCTCACCAGGAAATCCGTCAACTTAGGCAAATCCCTTTCGTCAATACCCAGAGTCTATAATGGAAGACGGCATGTCTTCTTGTTCATGTTTCGTGCCAGGCTGGAATATTTGTGCTGAAAGTGATTGAAGCAGCTGAATGTGTGCTTACGTAAAGGATAGATCCCAGCTTTACTCCAGTCTGTTCCTCGGTCACCAGAGGAGCCAGCAGCTTCAGGATCTTGGCTTCCATCAAGAAGTCCTGCTCGGGAAAAACAGGAAAACTTACGGCTCAACGTGTCTGTGCTTTGACATTTTCTTGCCATCTTAAAAACCAAATTAGTAACCAACCGTTTCATTACACAGCAGCTCCCTCAATTCTTCCTGCATCTCCTCGTTCACCTTCTCGTCCTCCCATTCGGGGCTGCTGTCGATGAACTCTAATTCCTCTTCCGTGCTCCCTGTTGTATCCAGATTCTCGACGAAAGACTCAGCCGGACTCTCCACCAGCTGAAATTGTGTCTGGACTATCTCTGTTCTTGTCTTCCAGGGCCGGAAGGGACTGGAGAGCAGCAGTAGGTTCAAATCCAGCTGCTTCTCGGGTGAACCGTAGAGCTGCTGGGAGATCACCGAGTCTATGGCCAAAGCCCTCTGTGCTAAGTGCTTTACCTCTTCTTCAATCATCAGCCACACCTCCTCAAAACGTCTTGCATCGGCAATAGCAAAATGCCTGCACATAGAAACAAATGCAGTCAATAAAACAGCAAAAAACAGGTTTCCAAAGGCAGAGCAGCACTCGTTTGAAAAGGGAATCTGACTCACTTGACTTGGTTTTTAATGCGTTCATGCTTCTCGGTGTAGTGTGTGTAATCTGTCAAAGCAATACTCTGCTTTGCAAATTTTTTCTGGTGGTCGATGTAGATGTTCTTCAGCTTTTCTATCTCTCTCGCCTCCCTGGAAACACAAACCAGTCGATGTATAGCAGCAAACCTAGCAACATAGGTTTCTGCATGGAAGAGGAGCTGTGCTACCTGGTGATCCTGCCTTTGATATTTTTCAATGTGGTAAAAAGTATTTCTTGCTTTTCCATGTACATGTGTTTTTTCATCTTCAGGGGTAAGTTGCTGTTGGCGTTTTTTTTCTGTTCTCTCTCTTGGGCCTGCAAAGCAAAGAAGAGGGCCGCTTAAGCCGCAAGTCAAGTCGTAAAAACCTTTTCACCACTGACAGGTGAGCGAGGTAACCATGACAATTTCACAGTGGTCCTTTTCACACACTTTTTACGGCTCTCATAAAGGCTTTCGGAAAGTCTTCTTCCGTGACGTACTATGAAATAACTCTCTGGTACTGTGAGATCCAGGATCATGCCACCAGCTCATTGTAATTCTGAGGTGAGGCAACAACGAAATGAAAGCGTTTCTTGTTAGCTTATCTATGGTTGTTTTTCTAGTTTCAGAACTCGCTGGACCTCACAGGCGGTCCTTGCACCTTTACGTTCATTCCTTTTTCCAGCTTCAAACTTTACTTTCAGAGAAAAGTCAGGTAAAAGTAATTCACGTGATCTGTGGAACCTTCTGATTTGAATTTTATAGAACCTCAAAAAAGCTAGACTTTAATCATCTTAAAGAGTATTAATCATAGTCCACTCAGTTTGTTTTTATTTTTATGCTGTTTTTCACCTTAAATCTGTTGATTGCTATTAAATTATTTCCTGACACTACCAGAGACCAGCTCCTCTGTCCATTCAGTTTCAAGGGAAATGTCAATATCGTGATTCCTTCAGCATGTATGTATATCAATACATTGACAAATCTCATTATTGCTCCTATATTTCAGTTCAATTAAAATGACCTCTTGATCCCAAAGGAAAAATAAAGGTGGTAACTCATATCATCCAAGAATCTTCAGAGAGTTGTTGTGGATATAGTGATGCTGTGAGCAGGTAGGATCTCCTGTAGCAGATCCTACCTGTCAATACAAGTAATAGCCCAAACGTCCAACGTCTCAACCCAAACAAATTATGAACAAAAGTCAACAAAAGGAACAAATCAGAGCTAACATATCAGAGCTACTCCAACATGTTGCCACCAAAAGTAGGGAAGTTCTGGAACGAGTGGAAAATATTGCAAATGGTGTAATAAGATGGCTCCATGATTATGGAAGTAAATGTATACCTTCAGATTGATTTTTGATAGATTTTGGAATGATAACTGCAACAAGCAAGACCCTTTTACACTCTTCTACTTTCCTACATACCAGAATTCTTGAGCATCTCTCATAATCCAAGGCATTGAAGACGTGATTGCTCTCTTGACCGATCTCGTGAACTTCTCTCTTGTATTCCTCCAATTTCTTTTTCCTCTCATTTAGCCTCTCAAGCTGCAATCAGAGTCATTTAGTGGTTCGTTTAATGAAGGAAAGTGAAAATGTTGGACTTTTGTATATGTGTGTGCTTCATCTCAAAGTGCAGTCATCCTGACCTCTTCATCCCAAAGTCTCTTCAGTTCTCGCTCCAGTTCGTCCTTGTCTTTTGTAAGCAGGATGCTTATTTCCTGCCGATGACGACTCTGCACAAACAAACACCCCCGCGATCATTAGTGAAATTTACATTCTGGGGAGTTTACATAGACATTCGTCATGGGAATGAATAATTTTTTTCTATGATTTTAAAAAACAAAACCTCTGTGCACAAGTTTGAATTTATTTTTCATTTTAATTTTAAACACATAGACGATTTAACACAGAAATATACTCCTTCTCTTTATTATTGTCCTTAGGCAAAATGCACCTCAATGAAGCTCTCTTTTCCAGCCACTAACAAGGTTTTGGAATAATTCTGATGACATTTGACCAGTCATACTGGCAAAAATGTCTAAATTAGTTTAAACTGCTTCCATGACATACATCCCGATTCAAAGCTAAGTCAAAACATTTTATACGGGCATTAATAAGGGCATTACGAAGGGCCTTCCACAAGTTTGACAGTTAACATTAAGCTTCAGGAATGACCTTCTAAAAGTTAACTTTTGCTTAGAAGCAGATCTAGGACATGTAGATAAAGAGTAGTGAAATACCCCGCTGAAATGATCCCAGAAATTTGCTAATAGCTAAAAAAAACAAGCCATCAATGATACTACATTCATGTTCAAACAAGAGCGTATGTAAATATTTCGGTGGAATTGTAGAAAAAAACTCAGAACAAACATAAAATAAACATAAATAGTTATTTGGTTTCTTGTTTAGCTCAATCCGTTAGATGTCCATGGCAGATTCAGGAGCTTTTACCAAACCATTTGAAGCTGCTTCTCTGTCAGAACTGGGTCTCACCTCAATTTGGGCAAGCTCCTCCCGGTAGACTTTGGTCATAAGCTTAATCTGTTCCTCCATCCGTGCAATCATCACATTAATCTCCTCTGTATTCTTCCTCAAGGTGCTCGCATAGTTATCATCTTGGAGCTTGAGCGCCTGTTCAACACAAAATGATCGAGCTCATGAATTTGGAAAAAAACAACATTAGAGAAAGCAGCAGATACTGAATGGAGTTACCTGCAGAAGCTCAGTTATGATGGCTTTCTTATCATGTATAATAGTGGAATAAAGCTCCTGCTGCTTCTTTAACGCTTTCTGCAGGTCTTCAGAGACCCCCTTCCGATTAATAAAGTTCTCAAATTGTCCTCTCAGTATTTCATCAGTTTTTTCCTGGGTTGAGGCTAAATCATTTTCCAGCATCGCCGCTCTGATTGACAAAAAAAAACAACACAATAATGGTTTGTGTGGTGATTTAACCTTACCCTACCTGCTGAATAAATGTAAAATAGCTACCTCTTTGCTTGAGCTTTGCCCCGCAGTCTCCTCTGCAGCACCATTTTGGCATCGCATGCAATTTGGGTGTTTGTCACTAACGTACTCAGATCTTTCTGCAGAAGTTTTATCCTCTAAAAATAACAATGTTAGTTTTAAAGTAAGGCATGAAATATTGTCTCTCAAAAATTCAACCAAAACAAACTGAAAGATAATAAAGCAGAGAAGGTTTAGACAACAAACAGAAATAATAGTGTATCTCCTTACAGCTACTGCTGATTATTTGTATGAAATCAACACAGTGAAAGAACTGGCGGAAAGAAACATGCAAATCAAATATCTGACAGCAGCAATAATGTCACTGTAGGATACTTTTCAGATGTACTAATTAACATATTAAAAATTTCTTCTTTGAAGACTTACAATAGATAGTGATGGCATACTTACTTTGAAAAAATAACTTTCATTGGATTACTGATTACTCCTTGAAAAAGTAACTTATATTACTGATTATTTGATTTGGAAAGTAACTAAGTTACATTAAAAGTAACCTTTTTAGTGACTTTCAGCAGCTGCTAAGAACAACGCTCAGCCTCCTGTGAAAATTACATTGATCTTTGCCAATACTTAATTGCAAGTTATTTTCTAATAGTAACATCAACGATATATCTCCACCTATACCTTTGAACTGAAGGGGCCATTGTTTAATGGTTAAAACAGTACAAAAAAAACCTTTTGTAATTTGTGCGTGTTTTTGTGTGTTTCTATTGTCTGGAAAACTACAAATAGAATTATAGACCCCCATCCTCCCCGCCCCAGCGTCCAGGTTCTGCGTTACGGCCCTGCGTTTGATGTCACAGCGCAGCCTGCAGCTCCACAGCTCAGATGGCTCCTGCACAGACTTGTGACATTTATCTTAATATTAATAATTATAATGGCGTTTAGTTGCACAACGTTACGGACTCGTTCATTCGTGGCTGTTTTCACGTTTATTGCGCTGTTCAAATTAGTCTCGATGTTTGCAGTTTGTTGTGGCGCAACGGGAAGATATTAATTTGACATTAACAAAAACACAGCGGGACGGATCATCCTGGAAGTGATGGTAACTGTAGTCTGACTACTGGATTTGAAATAGCAAGGCGTTAGATTACTCGTTATTGACAAAAGTGGTTCGATGTCAGTAACGCGTTACTGACATCACTGATAATAGATATTTGCAAAGCAACTCACGGAGTGACCACAGCTACAGTATGACTGTATTTGCCCAGTGGCTGTGGTCACTTGTGCCTCTGATGAAGACAGAAAGATTTGAAATGTTCATATCCATGAAGTTTGCACAATGAGGCTGAAAACTGACCAGTGAGCAACAGCACTTTATGCCTTTCCAAGTTGTTTTTTTTTTTTTTTTTTTTAACATTTATTTTAAGCACCAGTGACCTTTATTTGCTGAATGTTGCAACGCTGTTGCCAAATAGTGAGATTCCGTTGTCAAATAGTGTGATGCTGTTGCCAAGTAGTGAGATACTGTTGCAGAATAAAACATTATGTGACCATAACTCCAAGCAGTATAAAGTTTTTTGTTTTTTTTAAAAGAAAATCATACAGAAAACAAATGGTTTAAAATGTAGACCTGTTCACTTTCTCTCTCCTGCTCCTCTCTTGTTTTACTTTCCTCTTTATCCTCCATCTTGAAGATTTTCCTGTAAGAAAATATTTTTTTTGAAAAATGACCTCGTTCGACAGAACGTTCACAATTTCGGTATCAAAGAAAACAACTTCAGTTTTACGTATTCAGTTTACCTGCTCGCTGCTTTACTGCCGAGCTACACAGGGAACTCTCGAACCGCTTTAGGGTTTAAAATAATTTCGTCCTTATTCGCAACACGTCGAGTGAAATCTACTGAAACAATGTAAGCAGTCGTAGTAGAAACGAATAGCTCGTTTGTTTGCAAACTGTTTCTATGGCGACAGAGCTACCAGACTGCGTCAAGTGCTGCATTTAAAGGCCCTCGTAAATGTGCAAGAACGTTGATCTCACAAGTACCATCCCTTTCTGTTTGCTGCAGCGAGGTGTACTTGGGTCCTTCTCTGATATATGCAGGACTGATGCTTTTGTGTGACCTCGGACACCTGAATTATTTCACAGACAAGTTCTCTATCTTCTACCTGTTCTCAAACCTGTTCCGACTTCAGCGGCATTTTTTTTAATGTTTTGTATGTTTTGAGACGTGGGAAATAGGAATTCCTTCTTCAGCAATTCAAAAGTACCATTGTTTATTCTCACTTATTTATTTTTTATCATTTACAGTCAGGGTCTGTCTGTTCCCCTTAAATCACTAAGACAACGAAGTACAACTCAAAAGACATTTTATACTTTTGAAAACGTGAAAAATAAAAACTGTTGTGTTATAATTATGAGTTTTAAAGTAATGTTTTCACTGCAAAAAAAAGAGGCCGAGATATTAGTAATTATCAGTGATGGCATAGTTACTTTGAAAAAGTAACTTTAATCAGATTACTGATTACTCCTTGAAAAAGTAACTTAGTTAGATTACTGACTACTTGATT
>CAEFZY010027231.1:0-23939 GCA_903066815.1 Brachyrhaphis roseni
TGCTGGAACCCCCGCGGTGGCTGATAGGCCGGAGCGGCGCTTGGCTGCGAGGGCCGCACGACGCTGCTCCGCAGCTTTAATTCATGATTACAGTTCTATGGTTATCTGATACTGGAGCAGTTTCCATCCAGCTAACACCCCACAGGTCAGAGAGATCTTCTGTCGCCACACCGACCCGCAAAAGAGAGTGGTGTTCTCTGTGTGCAGACTTCCAGTGATGTCAAATGGAACTTGACGTTACACTGCAATAAATCACACTCTGAGGAAAACATAAGTGCATGTGTAAAGAGTCCTGATGTCAGAAGGGTAGATGTCTCCACTCTGTAATATAACGGACTGTTTGTTTTTTTTTCCTGCAGAGATGTGGTAACAGTTTGAGGTTAACTCTTATGTTTGCTAAGACTTTATCAGCTCAGTGCTGTCCTCCCTATACCAGCTGTTACTATATGCTGTAATAATAGAAATGGCTGCACCACAAAGCTCCCTTTGTTAAAATGATCATGTCCCTCTTTTCAGTTTCTCCTTTTTACATTTGTACCGGTTTCCAGTTCATCATTTGCTTAGACCCTGTCAGATGGAAGACTGTATGCAAAAACACTGTATGCTTAAGTACACTTCAGCACTTCACTCTTACAAACATGACTTTAGGAGGTTTTAGTTGTCATAATTTAAGTCGGTGATTATTTTCTTTGGGAAGTAACCAATACCGATATTACTGTTTGTAATTTTTCCAACTGTAAATGTCCTAGTGCACGTTTTTTAAAACTTGCCAACATGTTTTATTTGTAGGTTTATGCAAAGTGTCTTGTAAAAGTGTTCATGACCCCTGAACCTTTCCATCTTTGTCAACAACAGGCCTCGATTTACAAACTACCACAGAGCTATGAAGTAGAAGGAAGTTTAACAGAATAAGCTGAAAAATGTGGCATGCATTTGTATTCATTCGTCTTTACTCTGATTGCCTTATGTAAAATCCAGTGTGACCACAAAAAGATTCCCACAATCATAGTGGACAAAAATTACACATGTAAAAGAAGCTCCTTTGACAAGTTGAGTAGAAAATTAAAGGGATAGCGTTGGTGTTAAATAATGTTTTAAGGTTATTCCCTCATCGAAAACATGTCTGGAGTGTTGCCTTGATATTATTTATTTTTTTATGCATATTTGAGAAATCATGTAATCTCCTGTTCATCCCTTCAGCTGTGCAAAACGCCTTGGTGAACCTAGCTCCGCCTTCAAGGACAAAGCTCCTCCTCGGAGATGCAGTTTCCAAGCTTCCGATCCTCCACCTCACAGATTAGCTCCTTCAGACTAGCCAGAAGCAATTAGCAAACACCTGGTGGAACTGTGCATCTGCTGAGCTCATTATATGAGCTTCTTCTCAGAAGAAGCAAAACAACTGGGGTTAAAATATTTTCTTGATTGTGTTTCCCCTTGCCCCCCCCCCCCTTTTTTTTTTTTTACAGAAAACAGTGGAACTTCCTCCTTTTTTTCTTGATATTATAACATCACAAAATGTGAAGTTAAGAGGGCAGTTTTGCAAGTTACTCTATCTGCGTGTCATCACCATTGTGCGTGTGAGCCAAAAGAATGAAACACAACCACAATACATTAGAGAGCTGTTTTCCATTTGCATGAAGCAAAGCACCGCAGATAAAATGTTCCAAGATATGTCTTCACAAGTCCAACCTAAATAGAGCATATGAAAGCTGTTTTTTCCCCACTCTTCCATCCATCCCAAGTGTAATGCCGAGATTAATTTGTGTGGTTGAGCTTCCCCCAGAATATTTGTTCCTTGTAATCCATCTGTGGAACATGTTTGGATCAAGATTTTACCAAGCAGACATAGACTTAGTCAGCATTTGAACACATCTTTTTTGAATACCGAGGGTCACTTTGTGGCTTGTAAGAACTTCCAGAGAGGTTGGATTTCAGCTGTTTCTGTCTCTTCTGGGTTTTGGTCAACTTTTATCAGGCTGCATCGCAGAAGTAGTTTATTGAATTTTGTCTTCCAGACTGGACTCCTTCAAAACACAAAGTATATTTTACTATGTTTAAATCTGGAACACAGAGAGAGAATATTTTCTTTCAACTTGAGAGTAAGATGTGTGTCATGCATGCACTGTATGGTAACTTTTAACCTTTCTTCCATTTTGATTTAAATAAAATCTGCCAATTTTTTTTTTCTCTTTTAGAATTAACTTCAGTTTTTTTTTCTCTTTTAATGATCTAAAAAGGAAAGAAAAGATTGTTTCCCTCTCAATTTGGACCATTATCTCTGGTGAATCCCGATTCAGTATAACATGAGGCATTTAACCAAAATGCCTTCAAATTATGGAGACAGTTTAGTTTGGATGAGAGAGAAGTAGTGAAAATGAAGGATCCCAATAAAAGAGATGAAAGACATGCCTGTTTCCAAATTTACTTTAGAAAGAAGGGCAGTCACTGAACCTACTATTTCCTCTGTTATGTTGTGTCGTAGAGGCTAGAATAAGTAGAAGTAGAGGGTATCCCATAGTTTTTTAGCAAAATCCCATTTTTTTTAAAAAGAAGAAATATAGAATGGCATTAAAATGTTTTTTTTCCCCCAGCCTTCATGCTTGATCACTTATTAAATAAACTCATCACAGACGATATGACACCGTGTGAGAGAGGAGCCTTTGTGAAATGAGATTTTACTAATATTTCATCAAAAGGCAAATTGATGACTGAGTTGACAATTTAAGCTAGCTTTAGCCTCCTGTATTAGCCTGACTGAGTTTCCGAACGGCTGCCAACATTTCCAAATCCAGCATGTTCCATAAAATGTGGGAGAGAGTCTATAAACACTGAAGAAGAAAAAAACCAAAGCAACTTTTCTGTACTTTGCCATTTTTCTTTAACGTTTTTGTGCTTTTTTGTGTAATACTCACCAAAGCTCAGCAGTCTATCATAATTGCTATTCATGTCAGTTTAAATTTTCCCCATTTTTAAGGAGCTACAATACTCCATTATGAAGTAATTATTTTTGTTTTTAATCTGATAAGCTCATATATTATGTGACAGATCAGACCAAAAAAATTTCTTGAATATGATAAATATGTTTTCTTTCATTCAGTCATAGACAATGACTCACCCTTGCTTCTTCCTAATTTATCACATAGACAATAGATTGGACTGAATATCAGTTGAGTGGTGAATTGAATTGTTTTAAGTCTTCATCAGTTGTTCGTGTATTTTTAATATGTTGTCACCTTCCTAAATTAATGGCCCAAGTCATTTCTTGTCAAGGGATTATTTAGTGTCACTATTTTAGGAAGGTGACAATATTGGATCATTAACAGTGTTTCAAAAGGCACAGCTACACAAATCAGAGGTAGCTAACACTAGACCGCAGACTACATTCCAACAGAACCAGTCTTGCACTTTGCATAATTGTTAAATTTAGATGTAAAAGTTTGACATTGTAAGTAGGGGTGCATTGATTTCCTTAATTTTAGGAGATCGGACGATAGTTGCATGAGAAACCGGTCTTATCCAATGATCTTATCTACCTTTGCAAATGCCTGAACGTCAGCTGCTATCTATCCCCTGTTGCTTTGCTGTGAGAGACGTTTGGCTGACGGACCCACTCACTAGGTCACAACTGCATGTGAGCTAACAGTATTTACCCCACTGTTGCCAACTTAGCAGACTACAAAATTGGAATTGACCGAAATCGGAATCAGCAGAGAATTGCAATCGGTGCACTTCTAATTTTAGTAAGAACTTTTTATCCGTAATTCTGTGGCATACATGATTAGCCAGCTTATTTCAATCAGCCAGCTTGAAAATTCTACTTTTTAAATTAATGTGTCAGTTTTTAGATGCAGCTAGAGGTGTTTTGAGGGATAGTTAAATAGTCAATTTGTCATAACATGTCTTGATGAGTAAAATGAGACAAAGAGTAAGATAAAGCCTTTTTAAAGTTTATAATTGACCGGTTTACATTATAAATGGTTATGCCTTTGGTGAGTCTGTATGTATCTTAAGAAATAATTAAATTTTTGCTGTTTATTTTGAAAAGAACTTTGGAAATTATATTTTAAATATATCTGGATAAATAACATAGCAAATTGTCATAAAGAGTAAAGCTGGGCCATTAACGTAGACTGACTTTATCAGGTACCACTGAAGTTTCACCTCAGAGTTATTCATGCCTAAACCATTTCCATACGGCTGCTACAAAACAGGAAATGACAGCTATTTTTACTTCCACGTAGGAGAATAAAGATTTTTTTTATTTTTATTCATTCAAATATATGAATAAGAACGGCCCTTAATCACATAACATAGATTGTCCCAAATAGAAAGGTCTAGACCACTTATTTAGGGAATGACCACGCTCCACAGTTTCAATCCCTAGCAATGTCACATTCTATATGTGCGCCAGCGAACCGGATCATAATTTAAACCCCATGATGATCAGACCAGCTGATTCCTAAGAAGACACAAGCTGGTAATTCACTTGGCTGAGCAGTGTTTTGTGGCTTAACTCGCATAATGCAACAAATCCCGCGTCTATATGGTTCAAGTAAAGCAAATCTCATTACAGGGCTTATGAACTATCTTTTTTTTTCTTTCCCAGGACCCCAGCTACTGGGTTCAGGTCCACAGATTGGAGCATGGCGATGGTGGCATTTTGGACCTTGATGACATGCTGTGTGACGTGGTAGATGACAAGGATAGGGTAAGTACAGTTATATTTTACTATGCAAATAAGTATGTATTTGCATTGTAACATTGATATTTCATTTCTTTTTAAACTTCCATCAGCTTCCGTCTTTTCTAATTTGTCTGTCACATTTCCATCAAATCATATTAGAACTTGCCATGCAAACTGAAAGACTTCCATTACTAAGGCTGAAGTGTCATGTGTTCTTGATCAGATCTAGTCCCTATTAAACAGTACAGAAATACTGAACACAATCATTTCTTTGATCTAATTATTTCAACCTGTTTGGAGCTTCCCGCTAGTGGAAGGTTTAATGATGCCGTGTAACTTTCAAGGCCATAATTTGCTTTGTTTGTGTGATTTCATTTACCAGTATGTGGTAGAAACATGGTGTCCGGACCATATGATGATCTCATTACTCACTCTTTCACTTCGCTGTCTGGGCCGTTACCCACAATGCCACTGTATTCTTCCCATGGGAGCAGTGGTGACTACACTTTAGTCAGCGGTTGGCTTTAATGTTGGGCCAGCTGGTGAGCTATTTCCATATTTGAAGTTATTGATGGGTAACTTGCAAACCTGATTTTATTTGTTTAGATGAGATGCTGTTTAATTTGGTCATCATGTCTATTAGTTTTGTAAAGCTTTAAAGGGGGTTAGTATCATGTAAAATCGACTTTGATCTCTCGTGGCAACCTTTCAGATGGGTGGACCTTGCGCCACCTTCACCTCACTCAGATCCTTCAGACTAGCCAGCAGCAATTAGCCAACACCTTGTGGAACTCTTGATTCTGTTATATGAACTTCTTCTCAAAGTAACACTGGTAAAAAATATTGTTAGAGTTGATAGGAGTCATGTTATGATGACTTCCTGAAAGCGCGGTTTCAGAAAGAGCAGGAGTTTTTAAAGAAACAGAAGCACAATTTCAAGGCATTAAATCAGGAAGTAAAAATTCTTTTCATATTTTACATTTATCATTTTTTACTGAAGGTAGCATAGTAACCTGACTATGCTATAAAATGCCACTATGTGCATGGAAATCACATACTGCCTCTTTTGAAACTTAAAGGGATAAAACAGAGCTACTTTGATTTACTCTGTTCAACCTTCCTGTTATCAACCAAAACTCTTGCTCTTTCACCTGATACCTCAATGATGCTAATCGGCTAACTTCATTTCCTCTTCACGGAGCAATGATTAGCGGCGCACTGATCGGAGTTTTCTGGTCAATAATTAATTTTTAAAAAGCCTGACTTGCTGATTCCAATTTTTGGCTGATACCATCTTTTTGTTTGTCTGAAAAGTCACTAAATATAGCAACAAAGTTGCTAAGTTGATAACAGTGGGCTGACTATTGTTAAGTTGGCATGTGTAGATGTGACATGGTGGGCGGGTCTCTCATAGCTTACCTTTGTGGAGGTGGATTAGATAAAATTGGTTATCTGTGCATAATGAATATAGATTTTGGGAGATTGCCTGTCTCTTAAAATTAAGGAAATTAGGGCCAATTTATCATTGCACTCCTAGTCATGATCTTGTCATTGAAGAGTTGAATTATCAATGTGATGGTAGTGCCTATAGTACATTCACTAATCAGAAAATCAACCACCTTTTGTCACCTGCTAATTTCTTTGTACATATCTACCTATACTTTTGAAGTGTTATTGTTATTAGTTCACATATTTTTGCACTTAAGTAAATAGTTCTGGTTTCTTAAAGGCAGGATTGCAACATTTATCCTAAAACCAATCTATATCTAGTGGGATTAGATTAAAATATTTGCAAGATCTGAAATTTAAACATTCATATTTTTTTTTGTTGAACAGTTAATCCATGTGACTAACTTTACAGATCCTCTAAGGTCTAAAAGAGCATTTTTTTTTCTGAGCCAGACAAAAACCCATGTATGCTTGCGTTCCTACTCACCTGATAATAACCGGTAGCTGCCATGGTTACACATTAGGTTGGATCAAGGAGGATAGCAGCTGTTTTGCACCTGCTGCCACATACACACCTTTCTCCCGTTTTCCTTCTAATCTCAGCAGCTTTCTCTGTCTCCTGTGGCCTGTCGTCTGTAACCACTGGAAACCAGATGACTGATTATGGAAAGAGAAGAGATAAAATTGGCAATTTCATAAAAATTAAAAAAAACCAAAACAAAACATAGAGTCATGGAGACTTCATAATTGTTTTTTTTTTATTTCATCAATTTACTCTTATGCTGTATGTGCTCCCTCTAGTGGCCGTGTAAGCTCATTACACTCTCAATTTCCTCAGAAAATAGATAATAAATGTATAATTTTTTCCTATTTTGTTCTATGCATTTTCTAAATACTTGACTGCACAAGCCTTTATTAAAAAATAAATAGTGACAATTGATACAAATGATTTCCTGTGGTTACATGTTGGTAGTTGTAGTATAACAGAGTGCAGAGTTCAGCAGATCTGGGTCAGCCAGCTTGGTTCAAGTAGAAAATATATATATGTGTGTATGTGGGGGGTGTGTGTGCGTGCACACCTGTGTGGGGAGTTTATCTCACTCTGTGGGTGTTTGCTTCTTTGTGTGTGTACAGTTGTAGAGGTAAAGCCAGTCTGTCCAGTTATTTCCATTAACCACTACCTCCTTTCCTGTTTTTTTTTTGCTCTTGAAACTCTTGACAAGCAAGAACAAAGTCAAGCTGTTAAGTTTCTGTAACAAACAACAGCCGTCCTCCTGTTCATGCAAGTATCAATGCTTCAGGCTTCTTGTCATGTGGGGTAATATATGTGACATATGTATATGGAGTCAGAAAGATTGCTGATCTCATCTAAAGTAAATAAGCATTAGTTTACACTGAAGAATTGTTCCCATTTTAAAAATCTGTGTGGTGGATCTGTGTAGTCAGGTGGGATCAATTTAACACTGAATAAAACTCTTGCAATTTAAAAGGCGAGTTGCACTTTTTAAATTTAATTTATGGCATTAGAAGGATATGACTTCAGTGTTGCTTTAGTATAAATGATGATAGGCAAGACATAATTTTAGTTTAGTTTAAATCCTTTTTGTTGCTGTTGATGTATTTCGCTAGCAAATGTACACTGACATTGGAAACACATCTGTATCTCTTCCACAGAATTTTACAAAATGCTAAATTTTTAAAATCTCTACTGGGGGTGGAGAGAAAATTTTGTTCTGATGTCATCAACTTGTTTCTCTTCTGATTGATGATATCAGAATAAACACAGGAAATCCATCAGTAAATGCTTTAGTGATTTTTTGTGAATGAGTGAAAGTACTCGAGTTAAATGTTTGAGTTCCAATTATCCTCATCCCATAATGAATGTGTCAGAAAAATCGCTGTTCATCTTCAGATCTTTAAAAATTAACACTTTTTTATGTTTGAATTTTTCCACCTGGATGATTCTTGAAAGGAACAAATATCTTCATTATTGTGTCACCATAAATAGTTGTGGTCTTCTTGTTCATCTGAACAACCTTTTTCTCTCCTACAGCTAACAGATGGGAGGATTTTTTCCCCCCTTCTTGCATTCATAATTCCTCTAGTGTTTAGTGAGATTATGGCAGTGGTACATGTTGTACTGCAAGTGCAAGCACGGCGGGGCTAACTGGTATAACTGGGTTCATTTTAAATCTGCCTGGCAATTATTTTTGATGGAAGTAGTGGGTTATACAGCAGCTTTTATAAAAGCTTGGCATGAAATGATCACTAAGGATCTTTGATAGTAAAATCTGGCAATTGCAGGCTACCCTTGTAGTTTTCACAAAACACTTCCATGTGTTTTATTGCTGCCAAGCACATAAAAACAAAATCCTCAGTGTTCTCATATATGGCTCAAAGGCGCACAATGCAAGTAAACACCTCAGAAGGACAGAAATAACACAAAAAGACTTACTCAAAAGAACTAGATGATGTCGCAACAACATATTTAGACCATTGTAGATAGGAAAAAAAGAGTAGCATCAAATTTCAGTATGTAAATATGTATGTAAATGTAAAAAGCATATTAAGGCCTATTTACATTGGCCTTAATATGCTATTACAGCATTACTTAATGATAGATAGATAGATAGCTAGATAGATAGATAGATATAGATGGACAGACAGACAGACAGACAGACAGACAGACAGATAGATAGATAGATTAATTGATTTTATTATTACAGACTCAAAGTCCAAATTTACATAAAAAAGAAAACAAAAAAACGATAAAAGAATAAAAGTACATAAAAAATTACAACTAACCATTCAGGAATCACTTGCAAAAAGATATTAAAATAAATAGAAAAACCAATGATGGTGTGTTGTTCCACAGGAGGCAGCTATAAACTTTTGTAGATTTTCCAGAAAATTACACTACGAAGTAGCTTCATCGTTGATACCAAGTCATTTCCGCATTTAAGTAGAACGTGTTTTTAATTTGTTGTGAAGTGAGTGTAAAACAATGACATCGGTGTTACCTGTGCCGTGATTAGTTCAGGAATATTCCTCTGAACTGCTGATGTGGGTGTCGGTGTGTGTTGCTTGGCTCAGGTTCAGAAGTTGTACTATGAGAAGTGATTCATATGCGCTTGCCGAGCTGCTGCAAGTTGCAACCTGTCGGTTTCTGCTCCACAGATTGTCACACCGATGATCTAACTTCCATTTCACATGACCGATAAATTATGACTGCATTTCTACAGTTGGGTAGGTTTTGGGTTTTTGTTACACACCTGACCTCGCTACAGTTTCCAAGGTTTGTTCCAGTGGAGCTAAGGCTGTCAAAATAACAAAATGTCATGTATGAGCTTAGATTTCCAATATTGAAATTCACTGTTTATTTATTTACTAAGCAACCTCCTTCTTTTTGACAAGAAGAGATAAGACGTTAAATCTCATCTTTCCACTGAACTTTGGTGCAGATATTTTGGTTATTTCCTTCTCTACTTTTGTGGTCCAGCACTGCCACCAGCTGACTTAAAAAGGTTGAGGCTCATTTTGTTTTGGGTGCGTTGGAAGGCATTTTGTTGAACAGTTTCCAGAAAAACATATTAGTTATCCTCTAGAAAGCCTTGTGTACTATTGATTCTTTTTCAGCTCTAACAAATCCTTTAAAAGTTGCTTGTTGTAGTGCTAATTGTGTCAAAAAGTATTGTTAACTTCAATGATTTTGTTTCACAAGACATGTGAAACAAAATCTCTCATCGCATGCTTTAAGGCAGTTTGATTTAGCTTTACCTAGACTTTCAATCCCCTTGCAATACTAGTCATAGCAATGTAACTTTCGCATTTTGTCAGGTGATAAAACAATAGCGATATCTATTGCAATAGACACATGATCAGTATCAATAGAAAGCATGTCTGATAGAATTTTGATTATTCCACTGTACTCTGATCTAGATCCACTCACTCTTTGGTTAGCTAGCAACAACTTATAATGCAACATACACAGTAGCGCCTGTTTCCCCCAGCGTACTCGGGTTTGTTTTACTCCTCGGGACTTATGCGTGTGCTTGAGGCGGACTCAGCTAGCTCATCAAGCTTGCTAGCATCACTTTGGATCGTGGGAAATAAAGGAATTTGCCATGACAAATGTAGACAGTCTTACGCTTCACTACAAAATCCAAAATGTCTGTGGAAAGAACACGGCCAACAAAATACATGCAGCAAACCTAAGTATGAAGGAGCAGCTTTGCGTTTTGACACCGTGACTTCAAGAAATTGTGGCTAAAAGAGGAAATGTCATGTCCCTTGTGTGGCAATATTAAAAACAAAAAACAAATCGATTATAGATATCGACTAAATGGCAATACCGTGATATTTTTTTCCTTGTTAGAACCCAGAGGTTTGTGGCAGAGATGTCAGAATTCATGGGAAAGATGGACAGAGCTCTATAAAGGATAGCCCTGCAAGAAAACATGTTAGATAGGACAGAAGAGGCCAGAAATCAGGCTTGGTATGGAAGGGGTTAATCAGAGAGGCTTTGAGATTCATAATGACTGTGGAGGAGCTGCATAAATCTATAGATCAGTTGGGAGAATCTCTTGACAGAGCAACTCTTAGTCCGTGGCATAAAAGCCCCTCACACACAGCTTTCTGTTGACGTTTCATAATTTATGAACGAAAGTGATGGCCCACAACTTTAGAGTCACACACATGCAAGGTAAATGACCTCTGCATACTGTATTTATTGTAACTAATCATTTACTGCATACCACATACCATGCTCGTTACACCAGTTCATTGCGGCATTACTCGGCAGCAGTAACCGCTCCAATTATTCTACTAACACTTCAAAACACACTAAGAATAGATTGCGGAATGCCACAATTAGCACAAGGTGTCAACTCTCTCTCACTGCCTCAGATGCATTGTTGACAGAACTTCTCTATGAGAGACAGACTTTCATGAATGATTGCTTTTACTTCTTGTGAATTCTCTGACTGGAACTGTGGCGTCAAAGCTTTAAACATACCAGAAAAATCTTACAGCAATTAAATACAGACATAATTTTCATATGTTTGTGTTTTCAGCTATCACATAACATTTGGAGACTCAACTCAAAAGGGCTCAAAGGATCTGCCAGTGTTTTCACTGAACTGTCATTAATAAGCTGTTTGGTTATAATCATTAGTTTGACATGACAAAGAGGCCTACAAGTAGGGCAGTTCATGAATTTTATTTAAAAGTAAGCACATGTATGAATAGACTCTTCGATGTTTTGATGGTTGTCATACTCAAACTTGGTTATTTTGGCTCCATCCAGATGTACATGCTGAAGAGTCCATCACTGTGTATTCTAGCCCTTAAAATGCATGTTTTCCTCAACACCATAATTCTGAATCTGTTGAAATAAGAAAAACATAACAGCAGTCTAGTATTAAAGATGAAGGAAGACGAGGCAAAACTATAAAAATGTAATTCTGGAATAATTCCTAATGATCGCCGTGCAGCTTTGATTCAAACTAATAAACTATTCAGCAGATGGCAGTGCCACCATTAAATTGTGAGAGGATAGCCTTGAGTAAGACATTTACAATACGGGTCTGTTCAAATAGGACCATAAAAGCGACAAAATGCCTGTAATATGGCCAATTAGGGTAAATGAAAGTAAAATCTAATGGTTGTTGCATGCAAAATGAGAAATAACACCAGCAATCATATTGTTATTGTACTCCTTGGAGCTGTTGATGCTGCAGAGAACAAACTTCTCTTTCGATTTCTAACAAATCTCTTTTGTATAATCATAAGAGAAGGTATATTGCATGCTGTGTAGCAGGAAATGTCATTAAGGAACAGAAAACATACAATACTGCAAAAATACAAACCCTAGATATACTAAAACTTCATTAGAAAAACACTTTTCAGGACAATCCTTAACAGAAACTTTAGATCTTTAGATATTCAAATTTAATTTGAGCTTGCTTTTTTTGTTTTGTTTTGTTTTGTTTTGTTTTAAAAAAGCAACACCCCTCTAATGCTTTAGTATGCCTTGGTATGCAACTGTCTGGATATAGCTAATAGCAGGTGCACTGGTAGGGGTGTACCTGCAGAAAGATGTTGCAGTGACACATTGAAACCACAAGGAGGCAGCATAACCTAAGTGACAGTCACTTCTAAACATTTTCCTGCATGTATTCTTAGTATATTTATGCTACTTGCTTCATATTAAAAGACAGATTTCTACGGTAAATCATATACAAACAAACAAACAAAAAAAAGATGGAACTTGGTTTATTTATTCAGGTCTAACTGCTTTCTTCATTGGTCCTGTTTTCTTTGTCTTTGTAATGTTACATCACTGGCCCCTGTGGTTGGGCTCTTTGGACAACTGGCATTTTCTTGGCCTCCGAAGTTGGCATTGCCATGGAAACTGCGGTCGAGTGCCAAGTGGGCACCTGTGCTGGGTCGAGATCAAGCAGTGAGTGAAATTAGCCAAGGCTAAAGCAGGGTCCCACAGCTGCCCCCTGGCACCACAACACTGCCAAGGGAAATCAAAGACTAATTATCGTGTGTGTGCGTGTGTGTAAGAGTGAGAGAAATTGGCTGATTCCTGTTATTGTTTCTTAGACTGTACAACACGTTCAGTCGTACAGTCTGAAGGTGTCGTTCAGACTGTAGATATGTGGGTTTTACACAGGGGAACAAAATGTGTTTGGTCAAAATTTTTCTTGTCAGGGTTAGCAAAGAGTTGCGGCAGGACATGTTTGCCTTGTAGACAAGAACAGAGTGATATATGCGCCTGGCTGTGTGGCATAAGTAGACACTTGGAAATCTGATTCTTAAGAATCAGATTTCTGATTCTTAAGAATCAGATTCTTAAGAAATCAGATTCTTAAGAATAAGATTTCCAAGCAAAGTTTTGTTTTTTATGTCAAATTGGCCTCCATACTTCTTGTTTGAAAACTGTAAAACAGCTGAAACACTGAGTTCCTTTAAATCTTGACTAAAAACCCACTTGTTTAGAGTTACATTTGGAACGTAATCAATTACGAATTTAATGATGGCACTTGACTTAATGTAATGTTTTGATTGTTGATTCTATGTTGCATGACTTTGTGTTTTTGTGTTTATGATGCAAAGCACTTTGAAATGCCTTGCTGCTGAAATGTGCTATACAAAAAAAAATTGATTGATTGATTGTTTAATTACAAGCAAAGTGGGCTGAATGAGTTTATAGATGTGCACATCAGTAGATCATAAAATTGGGCACTTTGGGTCATATCCACAGCTTCATTAAATAGTTCAATTTTATGTTTCTCAAACATACACAATTCCATTTATTTTGATTGTTACATAGATTTTAATAGAACGGTGATAAATTTAGTTTGTTCAGAGAGTGTAAAATAGTGTTTATATATAAAAATCTTAGCTTGAGTTCCACTATTATTGGTATTTCTATCAGACATGTTAAGTAATTAGTTATTGTGGGAGCAATTAAAAAATTGTTGAATTAATGAGGGGTTGCATCGGTGGTGCTGCCCTCTGGTGGTTGGAACTAAACCAACCACCAGAGATTTAGTCCCTTGAAACTCTTGCCTTTCCGTTGTCTTAGCAATTGGTTTTAAGGATAATACATACAATACATAATATATATGTATGTTATGATTTATTAAGAGATTTTTAAAGTTGGTGTCTCTGACTCTGCTCAGAAAAAATACTAAACAGACACATTTTCTAAGAGTGCTTCTCAGTACTTTTGCTTTGGAAGGTAATAGTTGTGATGATTACATTCCACACAGAAGTGCAATAATAACAAAATAATCCTCAAAACCAACAGGAACGTTTTAAAAAGACAAGCAGCACAGATACAGGAAAAGTACTGGAAACATGTTTGGAGACACAGCTATTACAATAATATATTGTTTAACTTCTTTCACTCTTAAAAATATAAGTCACTCCCATTCCTGCAATTTCAAGCAACTCCCACCTATCTATCAATCAATTGATGGAAGCTGAAAACCCATGTATGCACAGCAGTGCTACCTAACTAATTATGTTAGAGAGATGCTCAGGGTGGAAAAGGGAATTGGGCTTCTACTCCTGCGTCAGTTCAGTACCTATATATAACTTATAGGAATAGATTTATTTGCTAATAAAAATGTAAGCCTTAAAGTTTAACACTGTATGATTACAAATGCGGGTAGAATTCTTGGCTGGTACTGATGAGGTTTTTATTTATCCCCTATTAGTCAACTCCTTTGTTTTGGTTCGCAGCTGTTTTAGGTTTGACAAGGTTCAGTTAACTTCTAAATAGCGTGCTTGTTCAAAAACGCTAATAAAAAGAGAGAAACAGACAACAAACAACACCATGTATGTTTAATTCTCTGTTTAGTAATATTGGTAATTTGCTTTTCTTGGTTTTCTTTGAGGTAACAAAAATTGGGGAAGTAAACTTTTAGCAGTAAAAACAAATTAAAAGCCAAGCATCACGTTCTTTCCAATAACAAATTATGCATGTGTTGATCTATCACATAAAACAAATTGCCTGTCATTGTAATGTAACATGTAAAAATTTACAATACAGCAGAGACGAACTATTTATTTTCCACGGAGGACCACATTGCCTGAATATAGCACATTTACTTGCCTGACCTTTGTGTAACGTGGAGATAAGGTGCTGATGATGTGGAACAAAGTTCAGCTGCTGGTTCTAAATTGAAAGCATAAGCAAGGCAGCATGTTTACATATACAGTTTCAGTAGATTCAGACACACTGAGCCACTAGTATGGATAACATGAGACCAGTCTTGTTGACAAAACCATTGCTTCAGCTGCAGAGCATATGCAGTATGACATACTCCTTCTTGGGCCCGGGGTAACAATGTTATGACTCCATATTGCAGAGCAGCAGGCAGCTCCTCCATCCTCTGCTTGTTTTTTTTTTTTTTTCTTTCTTATAAAACTGCTGAAATGAGGTCATGTCACCAAGCCTGTCTAACAGCTTGGAGGAAATCCACCAAGTCACGTAGGTGTCTTTGATTTCTTCTTCATGACAGCTCCCCCCCCACAGGGAGAGTTTTCTGCACACATGCCAAATATCTCCTGACATGGCATCAGCCTGCCACAATCTCTACTGGAAATACCAAGACGATTCACCAAAAAACGATGGGTAGGCAGCGCCAGAGGAGTGTACGTATTTAAAACACACCTTTGTAGTCAAAAGCCATCGCCCCCCCATTCTCACACTGTCAAAGAGAAAACCCATTACAGACGACGATGTTTATGCACGTGTCATGCAGGAAGATGTTCGTTCTGGTTGACAGCTGTCATGGCTGCTTTGGTTCCAGTGTCTGGATACGTTGCCAAACAAGCCTATTATCTGTGGCGGTGGAGCCCTGTGTAGGAGCTCGGCATTGCCTCGGGGGGCTGATTTGGGTCAGCTGCTACGAGACAGGCCCTAAACGGAGGTGACAGATACAGGCCCCATTCTGGGACCCAGCCAGCCTTCCAGAGACCCCTGCAGGGGGTATATTTAAGAGCAGTAATATAACAAAGGAGTCGTTTTCTTCTTCATGTGGTGAGTGCTGGACCCACAGGACTGACATAAGCAGGGGAAGAGATGCTGACCTGGTTTCCGCTTTGAAAAGGATGGATTGCAGTTTTGTTGTTTCTGCTACAGTGCCTTGCAAAATTTTATAGAACCCTTGAACTTGGTCACGCTACAACCACAAGTTGTAGCGATTTTTCAAGAATTGCCAAATTTCCTTAAAAGGATTTATATATGAATATTGATGGGACCAGGTTAACTTGTGAACATGGTTTGATATAAACCATTCCATTGCAGCACTCACTGAATGTTTGATATATTGTTTTGCTGGATTATGAGTTATCCCCAGTCTACTGTATCCTCTGATATATTTTCTCCCGGACCTGTCTTTTATTTAGGTGTGTCTGCCTCATTACCTCTGACCAGCTTCTATTTCCTGCTGTATTGAATTATCCCAACAGCACTGTGATGCCACCACTATGTTTCACAACTGCAATACTGTATTGGTTTTACATCATGCATAAAATCTTGCATATACAGTGGTCACCCAGCCAGTCGTGGTTCAGTATTTAAGAATTTACCTACTCATGGATTTATTTTGTGGAATGTGACTCCAAATTATAGCTAGAAAATGTGAATGTTTTTGTGTAGGTCATGTCTAAAATACAGGAAAGAAAGCTTGGGCAGCAAAAATACCTGGTCACGATGCTACTTCACACATTATTGACTGGCATTTGCAATTGATTGACTGTATCCCCTTAGAGCAGACAAAAAGAAGTGTGCAGATGATACGGCATACTTGTTGTTTGAACTATTAAAATACATTGTTCAAAGCGTCTTTAGAGGGGTTCTTGGGTGTTCACAGATATTAGATGGAGGTCTCCAACCCCCACAATTACCACTAACTACCTGACAAGAGCACCTTCTTTCCCATGTTTGCTATGTCCCCTACGTGGCTCATTGCAAACTGAACTATACTTCTTGGCTTTCTTTCAACAGTGACTTACTTTTTGCCGCTCTTCCATAAATACCATATATATGGAGTTATAGGTAATGGTTGTAGATCTCCACAGGTACTACAAACCTACCATGGACCTCTTGCCTTCTACTCTTATTGTCTACTTTGTTATTTCAGGTGGACAGCCATTTATGCCATTTATTTTTCTATCACTGATATGTTTTTGTTTGTTCTTTGGTCTTCATCACTAATGTTCTCCAAAGAACCTCTGACGCCTCCACAGAAGAGCTGAGTTTATTCTGAGATTGAATTAGCAGAGGTACACTAAGTTCACCAATCATCTGATTCATATAGTATGTATTGTATTTATAATTTTCCTTCAACTTTTCTGTAGTGTACTGTTTCTTGTTTTGTAACATAAAATCAGAGTGAAATTCTTAGAGATTTGTGGTTATAATGTGAAAAAGTTCAATGAGTTGTTTTAGACGGACTCTATCATCTGGTGAATCTTCTCCTCCTCGCCTCACAGGGAAACAATGCATTCTTCAGTTGTTTTTAAAATGATTGCCTACTTAGAAGTTACTTATCCAAAGTCAGAAAGAGACTGCAATCTCAAATAGGAGATTTCAATCAGCTCTCAGATGTTTCCTCTTTTGAATGGAAACCTACTTCCCTCTCACATATCTCCCTCTCAACTCCTTGTCAAACCAAGCAAAGTGTCTTCTCTGCATGACAAGTATCCCTCTGTAGCTTTTGTCTCAAGGGTCTCTGTGAGTGGCTGTTCTCAATACTTGAATACTTCCCTCAGAACCGTATATAATTACCCTCGCACATCCAAAGTCACTCCAAGGTTGCTTCTTAAAATTGGCTCTCGCATAGACATCGGACAGCAAAGCTCTCTTTTAGACTGGCTTAATTTATAGCTGGCTATATGAGATATGCCAGGCTAGTTTGGATATTCAGCAGTTGCTGGGTTTAAATTGTGTACTAATTAGAATAGCTGTGAAAATGGTCCAGGGGCAAATAGAAGGTGGATTTTAGTAAGCAACTCTTTATAATTACTTCTGAGGAAACATTGTGCGTCTAGCATACCTCATCATGAAAATAACATTAGAATGCAAACAAACTGAGGGTAATGAGGGCAAATAGAAGTATTATAAAAAGTGTTAGATGAAGAGTGACACAAAAAGGTGGGAAGGTAGAAAAGATTAGAAGTGAGGAGAAGTGGAAAGCATGCATTGCCACAAGCTAAGGAGAGTCTGTCATGCAGCTGGCTCGGCACCAAGCTGTAGTTGACTCTGGCACAGAGAGGGAGTGTGGCAGCGCCAGGACCGGGAAGCTAAGCCTGCTTAGGAGAGCTTTAGACAGGCATATTGTAGCAGACAGCTGAACACCCTCTAACATCATGCCCGTGAGCTCCCATTTCCTCTCCCCTCATGAGAGAAGGCTAAAAACCTCTTCAGCCTCTCTGAACACTGAACCTTGCTTCCGTCCACAACATCTTGTCAATGAAAGTTTAGTTTTAAGCTTTTGCATTTGATATTCCAATTTTTGCACAATTAGTTTTGTTGAGTTTGTAAATAATAAATAAAAACTATTTTCATTTTCCTTTTTAAAAAGGTAAATTACCTTTCTGTTTTGGTTTGTTTCATTTTTACATTTGGAGAAGTGCTGTTTGTTTTTATCACATGACTAGAAAGAGTGTAGTTTATATTGATTTTAACACATTAAAAGTTTTAATACAATTACGTGTTTTTTGTTGTTGTTGTTTTTTGTTTTTTTTTTTACATATAGAAGTTCAACAGGTACTTTTGCTTTTGTGTGTTTCTGGTATGCCTGTAAATCAGATGCACAACTGACATCTACAAACAACTGCAATGGACAACTAAGCTGCTCCTATTACTCCATTTGTGGCTCATTTCTGTTTCATAACGTGATCTGTTGTGACTCTAAAAAGACTATTATTGTGTTCAAACTGTATAGAAAGAAATTATCATCTTATTGACGCTATTCCTGCCTAAAATATCAGCCTGAAGCAAAAGATCAGCAAGAAACAAGCAGCATCAAGCACAGATGTCCCCAATGCTAATCTCAGCATCCACAGTCCACATTTCTAAAAGATATATTTTTTATAGCAGTTCCGTAAATGATCAGGGGTTCCTGAAAGACTTGAAAGTTGAATGGGTATAATATCACTTTGCTCAATTTAATGGAGGAATAACTAAAATAATAGAATAAATATGATAAATATCTTTATTGTTGAGCTCACGTGTCAATTTAGTCAAGGGTTTTTGAATTTAGAAAGTTGCTTATTTTGTCAGTATATGGTTTTCAAATGAAGTTGTGATTAGCCTAAAAATTTTAATCCAGTCCCACCGCTATTGAAAAGATAATGAAATACAAAACAACTTACTATTACATAAATCTTAGGAATATGTCGCAGGCAAAGACGCAGAGTTTCTGAAGTCTAGTTTTTAAGGTTTCAGCTGTTAATGTCTTGCATTAGCGCAGCTAGCCTTTCTAGCTGTAAACATCTGTCTTTTTGCGTACACCCAATCACATAGAGATCCTTACTCAAATTTTGAGACTTTCAGAAGCACATCAATATTTCTAAATCTAGCATGTTGTAGATGGAGGTTAAAAGTTTAAAGGGATAAACCAGAGCAAATTTAATCTTGTATCTGCTAAAAGTCCTGCTCTCTCTCTCTCTCTCTCTCTCTCTCTCTCTCTCTCTCTCTCTCTCTCTCTCGCTTTTCTCGCTTTCTTGCAGGACAAAAGAACAGCAGACAAATGTTCAAAACAGTTTCCTAATGGTTTCCTCCAACTATGTAGTTTCTCAAACATAACCAAAGTGTGTTGTTGTTAGCTTCATCTTACAGCCCTTACGGATTCAGAAGTCAGAAAAAAAAATCTTACTCGCGTGTCCAACTGGGTAGCCACCTGTCGGAATATTTTAATCTAAAAATCATTCAGTTCTGAATGGCTACCATCCAGTTTCTTTATGCATCTCTAATTATGAGTTATTCTAAGTTAATAGGTCACAATTGGTATAAATAGAAAGATAAATTTTATCATCAAAACAAGATTTTTGCTGCACTTCTTACACTTCTTACATTTCCTCCCCTGAAACTCAAAACTCTTGTGCCCTCATTGTCTTTCTTCTTCTGTCTGCCTGCACTAGAAGTCATGAATACTAAAAGCTGCATGCATTCATTATGGGGAGTATCTGAAGGTCAGTGGGCCAATTTGTGAGAAAGTGTCTCTGTGTCTTTGTCTGCCGCCATGCTTTTTTTTTTTTTTTTCCCCAGAGGGAATTATTTAGGAATTACTGTCTTAAGACTTCTTCACCACCATGCCGTCCCTCTTCTGGAGCATTTTTAAAAAAGCTCATGCATCACACATAGTGTGTGTGTTTGCGTGTACTGTATGTGTGGAGCTGGTACTTTATGGGGAGTCTTAAAAGTCTCTTCATGGATGCCTTATGTCTCCTCTATAACAGATGTACCACAGCCTAAGGCTCTAGAGTTGCAGCTCGTTATCTGAGCGTGTGTGTGTTTGTGTGTGCAGGAACGCTGCATACTATTCCCATTTAGATGTCAGCAGGGAGTTCACCTATAAAAGATCAAATAATAGGTAGTCATTTATCTCTAAAGACACTCCTCCATCCGCACAGACACAACTGCACACACGACGATGTAGTATTTTATTGCTCCATTGTTCCAGAGCTACCGTTCTGTAGACGTGCATTAATGTAAATGTGTACCTTTGCACTTTTGTTATTGCCTCCTGTTAGTAATGTCTGCTTTTCTTCTTTAAAGGCCATTAGACTGTAAAAGCTCTGATTCACTTGCAGACACTGTGTGTGGCCTCACCTTCCGATGACACCCCCAAAGGACACAGAAACGGCCCTCTCCGCTGAAACTCTATTATTTTAAGTGACTACAGAGGCGACATGCTATGGAGCGTACGTCGTCTGTGTAGCCCATTTGCCTCCTGTTAGTCTAAAACGATCTGCATCTTCATGGATGTTCTTTTATGACAGCTGGGATTATTAGAGGTGAAGGATGAAGAAAGGCTGGTCGATGGGAATGCCTGAAAAGACGTATTTTGATTATAATCTGGATCAATTTTTTTTATGTACCGCATAGTGATCAGCTTGAGCGTCCTGCTCTGATTTGTGAGAGCACAAACACTAGCAGCATAGCTCAACCTTTTAGGCTCTTTACAGAGAAAAATATTCACACTAGGGATGCAAAAAATGAAAAGATTTACGATTGGCTATTAATGCTTTCATAGATTAAAATTGGTTCTCATCGATTAACGTCTGCTTACCTTCTTTCAGTGATATAGTTTGGCCACCATCCAGCAGAGGGCACTGCTGGTCATCCTTAGACGAAGCCAGTTTTTACAGAATAGAAAAGAAAAAAGATGGCGTCGATATCCCAGAATGGAAAAAAGAAACAGTCGAAATGTTGTGGGAGGCATAATGCACTTTCCATTCTATATTGAATACAGCTGACGCAAATGTTAAAACGTAATTGTTTGTTTTTAAATTAAGTTATTCAGTGTTTAATATATTTAGAAAAGGGTTTTTTATTGTAAATATACAAATGTATCAAAATTACCAATGAGAAAAAGAACAGAACAATCAAAGACTTACCCCATAATAATAAACAAACCCACTACGTTTACGTACTATACAAAGAGCGCAAAACAATATTATACTGCTTACAATACCAGATCAACCAGCATAACTAGAAACCATCCATTCCTGAACCTCCACTGGGTTGTTATAATTAAAATTTAGCCCTTCAGTTATTGAAAGATTGTCGACATGTTTGATACATGACCAAAGTCAGTTTTTTAACAAAATGTCTGCTTATCAATTAGTCAATAGGTTCAATCAGCTTAATATTAAGTCCTTAATCAATAACTTGCATCCCTAGTTGGCATCCCTTCTGCCACCAGCAGACACATCAGGGAGAACATTGTAAAAAAGTTTAAACCTGAGTTACGAAAATTTAAGATTTTGGTCACCGTGACAACTGCTAAATGTTTGAAGATTAGATGTTAAAGAGTGGTGGTGGTGTTGTTTTTGCACATGAAACATGTCAGAACTGTATTTATTTTCTCCACGTTTCTTATCAAAAGGGACAACTCAGAGTTTTCAGATGTGTGCATGCTACTGGATAAATATAAAATGGCTGTTTATTAAGCTGTGCACTAGATTTGATGCATCCTTACCAGCTTTGCCTCTGTGTCAAACTGTGATGTTGGCTCTCTATCACCTAAGAGTGACTTTGCAGACCTCTTCTGGTGTTCAAGCCTTTTGCAAGAAATGGAAGCTTCCAAGGAAATCAAAGTTAACAAGATTTTTTTTTATTTTTCTTCTCTTTTTTATAGCTTAAAAATCTAACTAAACACTATTTATACCACAGATTTTGGTCTCCTCCTGTTTCCTTTATCTTTAAACTCTGCGTTTCAATGCCACTATGTGGGCAGAGCTCATGGAAACAAAGCACAGATATGGAACATTACTTTTATTACAAGTCCAATAAAAATGAGTGTTGCTGCCAGTGACAACTGGATGTTAATTATTCACGACAGAGGAAAAAAAGCAGAAGTGACAGATGTGTTGCTTACTCGTTTTCAGATATGCCCCTTGGAACTCAGCGTATCACCGCCTCTCCCTGCCTCACTCCCTGGAACTAACTCTTTGATTTACTATTCTTTCATTTTTAAACTGCAGGGTTGTGGTAATTGATTTAAAGTTTTCAGCAACAAGTAGTAGAATTGTTGTTTGTGTGGTGTGTTTGGTTCTATTAATATGCAAAATCAATTACATACTAATAAATGATTGGAAAAGTACAGTACTTTCTGTGCACAGAGGCTTTGGTAAAACATACATTCTGTTCTGTTTCTCATACATACAAACATACATTCTTACAAACTGAATAAGGTTTTGCCACTGTACATTTGAAGATTAACGAACAAAATAAGACGAGAAAACATTTATGATTTCGATTTGGTTCCTCTTTTCTCTTTTTTTTATCGCAAGTTATAAAAATATCTGTGTAGACTTATTTTTTTCACACACCCTCACAAACAACTCCCCTTGTGGCTTGGCCTTTGTCTGTGTGTGCGCCGTCACTCTGCCACGTTCCAATTAGCAGCCGCGTAAGCCGAGGTGTGGCACCTGTGACCACAGAAGGTGCTGTGGGAGTTCCCCATCTCCCCTCTTAACACAACATTAAGAGAACCGGTCCCTTCTTTTGTTTGACAAAGACCTCACTGTGACACTCCTCTCCAGAGCCAACCATAATATTTTGTCCTGTGGCGGAGAAAATGAGTTCTAACGTCTCAGTCACCCGTTACTTGGGAGGTGGAATAAATCACAGACTCAAAGCTAAAACACTTACTGCCGCAGTTTGATTTGATATAAGAAGGGTGCTTATATTGGGAAACATTTTCTTCCTCACAAAGTGCAATAAAGTAAGAATGTAACAATAACCTCTAAGTTGTATTTGTTATGCAAAGCTCAGGTAGAGCCTGCTTATTATTCTCATACTGGGATTTTTATGATATACGTCTGTGTTCACTTATCAAACAAATTATTGCGATAGATTGCAGAAGGTTCTTAAAAGTATAATTGTATTCAGTGTAATAATGCCTCCCTTCCCTTACATAAAATTAATTGCTCGACACTCTAAGCCTTATGTTCTGTGAAGGATTTGTTGAACAGCAGCGTCAAAAAGGATAATAAATACAGCAGACGGGTTAGGGAGAAAACTTTAGAGAAGTTTAAAACAGGGTTAAGTTATAGAGTAATATCTCAAACTTAGAGCAAAGACAAAGGTACAACCGTAAGATAAATGTGGGCGATATGGACTTTTATCATATTTTGCTGTAGTATTGTGAAATGGATAAAAGTGACAATAAGAACTATTTAGCCTGTTTTGTTTTTTTTGTGGCTGTGATCGCCAGGGCTGCAAACACAAATGCCGCTTTTGAAAAACGTACCTATTTGAAATAACCTTAATCAGGATGCCACCTCATTGAAGGAGTGTAATTTATATCACTGCACTTCCCACGCAGACTTCATTTTAATCATATTTTTAAATTTGATTAAATTTAAAAATATTAAATTGGGGAGAATAACAAGCTGTTTGTTATTCTCCCCACATCCCATTTATTGATGGGAAAAAAAACAGTGGAGAAAATAGTAAAAATAATCCCCCCCCCCCCCCCCCCCCCCCCCCCCCCCCCCCGCCCCCCCCCCCCCACCCCTGCTTTCATCGCACCCTCCACTTAGTCACTAA
>CAEFZY010027235.1:0-26745 GCA_903066815.1 Brachyrhaphis roseni
TACAGATACAATAGGCCTTCGCAGCGCTTAGCTGCTCGGGCCTAATAATAATAATAATAATAAACAGTACAGATACAATAGGTCTTCGCAGCGCTTAGCTGCTCGGGCCTAATTATAAAAAGTTTTTTCCAGTGGGTTTTATCAGAATAAAACTCGGAAAGCCATTAAGTAGACTTACACTAGTGTTTGGCTCATTGCTAAGGTCCTTTGTTTCGCATAAAAGGTCAAGGTGAAAATAACCAATGTGGATCCTCTTGTTTGTTCTCTGAAAGTATGCAGCCGACCAGCAAATTTCAAACTGCTGACGACTTATCAGGATCTCACTATCAAGAGATGACACTATGTGTGCATTCCTCAGGATATCTTGGATGTCGACGTTTAATGGAATGTGAAACTGTCCTTTGCTTGTGTTTAAAGTGATTTTTCATTTTTCATTTCATTAGACGAGGGGTCAAGACACATAGACTAGAATGTTACACAAATATAGCAGTTCAATTTGTAATGTCCTTTTGCTGGCTTTATGTTTGAATTCAAATTAAGGTTGCACATCTTAAACCAAAGTCATTGGATCTTCAAATACAATAAATTAACATCTGAAAATAAAAAATAAGCAATATGAAAGAAAATTAATTGACTTTTAACATTTTAATTAGAGTTAAGTTAGCTGTGGCAATGATCAAATATATTGAATAACTGTCGATTACTAAATCTGTACATCCCAATAAAGGTAGCGTGGAAAGTTTGCTAAAACATTCAAGTGTTACTGTGAGTTGAAAGATGTAAAACATCAGGAATGATCTTGAAGAACCATCATTTCTGTCCAATTACTGTAAGAAGTTAAAGGTACTTTCCAAGCATCTAAATTCAGTTATGAAGTTAAAGTTGTTTATCAGATGACATCCTGTTATCAGCTGAATAATCTGCGCTCTCGCATGTCTCAACATGCAACGAAAATACAATTTTCACTTATCATCCCCTCATCATCAGTGTACCTCCTCTGACTTAATTTTTAAGCACCTCACTTTAAAAAGCTTCCCTCAATAACAGCGTCCATATGGAGAAGTGTTGTTAGTGGAACCTGGTAGCATGGTGGTGTCACTCGATCAGAAAAAGGTTGTTCTTTGAGTGTCTGACCAACCTGTCACCGGTCAGGGCAGATGAAGCTGATAATCAGCAGTCATGTCTCTATTTATTATGCTGTTCTGGAACCACATTTTCCTTTAGTTCTGTGAAAATGTCATCTCACATGTTGTTCTCCTACTAGATTGTTGAGGTTTTAATTTAAACACTCCTTCTCAGGGATAAAGGTGCAGTATCTAACTTTTTAGGAATTTTTTTTTTTTTTACATATTTGTTAAAACTGTCACAATGTTGGGACAGCATGTTATGAGACCCATAATCTGTAAAAAAAAAAAAAAAAAAAAAAGTATCCACACCATCTCCTCCCTGAGCAACTATTTCCATCTGACGAAATGCACCGCTCCTAACCAAAAACAACCAATCAGAGACAGTAGTTCTTGGTGCTGTCAATCAACTCAAGGACTCGCTGCTAAATGTGCTAATGGCAGAGAAACAACTGACTGTTCCAGGAAAACTGTTCATCCGCCATCGTCAGTGGCTATGCTAATTAACGTGAGCATTCACAGCAGGCTATGCTAGCTGTAGCGTAACAAAGAGAAAGAAGAGGGGGATGAGCAGTGCCACATAGAGGGATGATTGACAGCGCTAAGTTCTCATCCTGGCTCTAATTGGTTGCACTGGGAGAAGGTAGAGGAGCTCTTTTTTATTTTATTTTGATTTTTTTCAGGCTATCTGTCTCATACCATGCTGTCACAACATAATGATAGTTTCAACAGATTTGTAAAAACATATTCTTGAATAAAAGTTATGTACTGCACCTTTGAGTTTTACACAAAAGAGACATCTGAGAACAAAACCAACAATGATGAACTTTGTTATGAATGTTACTTTAATGAACAGTTCACCTCTAATCAGCCCCATCTCTCTGGTTTGACTCTTGTGTTGACATTTTGTATTTAAAAGTACATGTGTGGATGCTGGAGCAGTTGCTGTATTAAAATGAAGTTTTTCAAATGTTTTCAACCTCATTCTACCAGATTATTATAAAATCAATGAAACACCGCTAACGTCGTTAAATGGAGGTTGGAAAGAGATCCACGTTAGTTAGACCTAATGTCAGTGAAGAATTTGGTTTTGATAAACTCACTAATAAAGAAGTCCATCTGCTGAGAGCTCAGTGTTTGTTATGCTGAAAGTCAACCAAAGTGACACATTTTGCCTGAATTCCTCACATTTGTCCACTGTTTTCATTCAGCATACTTACTGACGTTGTCTAGAATGTGTTTGGCTTCTCCTCAAAGGCAGACCCAAGTATTCCAACACATATGCTTTTGTTCCCCACTTTAGTTCAGTGGTAATCAAACTGTAAGTGTATGCACTTGAAGCCTTTTACAGCAAATTTCCACACTTGCTGATGGTGCTTTTGTAGATTTCACTTGCGATTTATAGGTTGTCTGAATGCAGAACACGTGACTGTATCAAAGTAACGAAAAGAGTAACAGTTGAGCTTTTGGCGGCCGTTGAGCTGTAATACCTTACTTTAGCTGATGCAGTGCAGTTCTTTTTATAAGGCTTTTAAAAATACTATTTTACATTACTACCAGATGTTTCAGGCTGTAATTTTCTCAAAAAGTCACAGCCTAGGTTTCCAAACCTCAACTGCAGTATGCTCTTAGTACATAGTAATTAGTTCTTCATTTAGTGAACACAAACCCCAGAGCACTGAGAAGGTAAACCTCTGCAGATTTTCTGCCTGAGATTTTTTCTCCCCTCGGCTCAGGGCGAAGCAGCAGTGCAACACAAAAACCTTTTTTTAAAAAATAAATAAATAATTAAAAAAAAAAAAATTACCAGCTTATTGTCAACACCAAGTAGGCTATTTGACTCAACAGATGGAGCATACAAACTCATAAAACACAATGAAGAGAATTGTTTGCCTATGGCAAGTATTTTCTGCTCCAAAGACAGAACCTACCCCAGTGCTCAGCTACAGCTTCATTGGCTTTTCTCCAAGGATCTCTGGGGATCAGTAGTGTCCCGTCTAAATATTTTTTCTTTGACTGAAACCAATGTTTCATGTTGCTTTTAGTGCTAGTTTAAGATGCTTCACAGGAGGGTATTAGAAAACTTTGCTGGCATGTAGATGAAAGGAATGCCTCAGTCTGTTTTCTTTCTTCTCTTTCAGCCAAAACTTCCTGGACAGAACCTCCTCTCTGAGGTTTTCCACAGGGGTAACCTCATCGAAAGTGATTACTTTGGCGTCGAGTTTCAGAACATGCAGATGAATTGGGTATGTTCTCCGCAATAATATCTTTCACTTCTGATTTGAAGCACACAGATTCTACAGCGCTTTGCAAAGCTATTCATACACCTTTTAATATTCTGTCACGTTACAATCACAAACATCAATGTATTTATCAGGGTCTTTCATGGTAAATGGATGCAAAATGTTAGATTAGCCCACTGAAAGTTGAAACCTAAATCAAACTGAGACTCAGTAGTAGGAATTTTAAATAGATATTCAGAAATGTTTCCAACCATTGTGTTTGAACTGGAGCTAATATGCAAAAATCAGTTTCCAAATATGTAAAATTGTCAGTAGCTCATTTACATATGTGCTCAATATGTACATGTTGAGCACATATGTACTCAAAATGTTTTGGTGTTTTCACAATAAGAAGCGCAATTAAAATCACATGTGAATGAGTTTGTTCACACGATAAGACATTTAAAAATATAATACAACATCATCCTACCACTTTCTGTCGACTTCTTCATCTCTTCTGCCAGTCGTGACATCCGGTTGTTGATTGCAATGACAACAACACATCATGCGATGTGAAAACACGTTTCCATTGCTAATTTTGATATTGCAGAAAAACCACCTCATTCTTATGAAAAAACGTTTAATTAAAAAAATAAAAGTGTGTTTGTTTGTTTTTAATTGCCGTGTTTTCATTAAGCAAATTTATTTTTGCATTTCCAATTTGTGCAATTATAATATGGTCAATGGAAATGCAGCCGACATGCCTCAACAAAAGGTAACTCTACTAAGTACTGACTAGCAGGGACCTCATCCTTACTTTTGCACACTTTTTTGTTGTAAAATGTTGAATGTTCAATGTTGAAACTATTGAATCCCTTTTTCTTCCCTTCATAAATATTCACCACTTTGTGCCACAAAATTCACTGACGTGAATTTTATTTGGGAATATAAAATTTCCAAATGTGACCTTCTAACACATTAGAAGGTCATAACACCTTCTAATGTGTTATGACCACACATTAGAAGGTTAAGGTTTTTCACTACTCTTACAATGTACTGTATGTCTACACTGCATACTCATTGTTGGTGACAGCTCAAAGTTCTTAACATAACACAAATGCGGGTGGAGGGGAATCCCTGTTCACTTTGACGTCATTTTACGGTTACTTTGTTGCTCTGGATTAGTACAAGCAGTAAGGTAGTGTTGTTTTCACTGGAGACGATTTAGAAGTCTCGTAATGCTTTGTTTCGACTGAGCATTATGGCACGGATCACTGTGGATTGGTACATTAGTTTGTCTCCCTGGTAAAAGTGGCCCAAAAAACCAACACGTCGCACCATTTCTGGGCAGGCTTCAGTTGTAGGTGTATAGGGCAATGGTACGTACAGTTGAAACAGCTTGAGGTGGGTTTTGGGTTTAACCCCGCCTGCTCAGTGAGAGTCCCACTGGCGGTGGAAATGTTCTTCTGAATACGCCGAACCATAAACTGGAGTTTGGACACATGCCATACCATTCGGTAGAAATGAGGCATAACTTGTCTGGCTCTACTCGCCTGTCACAATTTCTGCTGTTTTTATCTTTCCAGAAACACGACTGGAATGTAATGCCACCTTGGAGTTTTTATAAACCAACATTGGGGCCACTATCCAAGCCATAAATCACATTATGAAACAATACTGCTTGTCTCTAATGGATTCACTGGCCGTACATCTCAAACAGTCAAGTCTGTGTATCTTCTTTTAAAATTGTGCTCAAAGACTTTCACAGTTAAAGTCTGCATGAGCTGGTCTTATTTTTCCATTGATTTTACTTCATTTGGATGATAAACAATGACATAATATTCATCGGCCTGTTAGAAAGGGGTTTGGTTAACTGATTTACTGCCTGAAGATGTGCTCCAATATATTTAGATCAACGACAGATGCAGAAATGTGTACATAAACGGATTAGAACAGTTCTTTCTGGGTAGAAATGTTTCTCAATGCTGGTTTCTTGTTGCACATTCCTTCATCAATCAGCCACAGTTTTAACAGAGGAGCTGAGCTACAATGAGGCAGAGATGTTTTTTTTTTTTTTTTTTACTTGGAACTGTAAATTCTGTCCCAAGAAAAGTAGACAGTTGCTTATAGAGCTGTCACTTTATACTAGAAGACCTGCTTTAAGTTTTGTTGTAACACTTGGTCAAACTTGGAGCTTGAAATGCTGAAAAGCTAAAACTTTGTCTCCCTCTAGGTATGGCTGGAACCGACAAAGCCCATTGCAAGACAAGTCAGAAGTAAGTAGCATCAAACTGGCTGTAAATCCACCTGATAGAGAGAGGAATTTCAATATTTCTGTTATTGCTTTCCAGGACCAGCGAATACGCTGTTCAGACTTTCTGTGAAGTTCTTTCCCCCTGACCCGGGTCAACTGCAGGAAGAGTACACCAGGTCAGTCAAGTGAAATCTTATCTGGGTATTTGTTTTGGCTCCTGAAGTTTCACAATCTTTGAGGGTTTTGGTTTTCTTTTCAAAAATCTCTCAATAATCATTAGAGAAATAAATGACATTTTTATTACGCTTGTGCTGCCAAATAGTTACATCACTTAGAATTGAAATATTTAAATTTAGCTTTACTGACAGTTTTATTCTGACAGGAAGTGATGGTGTTATTGTGGAGTGGCCCAGTCAGAGGCCTGACTTGAATCTGATAGAAAATCTTAACCTTAAAAATATCACAAAAGATAAATTATTGATGTATTAGAGAAAACGTGCAAAAAGCTGGTCAGCAATTGGAGGAAGGGTTTGATTTGCTGAATCATAATGAAGAGTTTTCATTCCTTATTGAGAAAGGTGCCATTTTTAAAAGTGAAATGTTCATTATTTTACAAATAATGAAAGTGATTATTTCTAAAATGTATTGATATTTCCTTAAGTTGTTTTCTTATCCTTTGAGAGGTGTGCGTCTCATTTCGTAGCACCTTCTCAGTTGAGTTAAAATATATTTCAAATCTACAAATCTGTGAGTGTTGTGAGTAATTTTGGGCTCTCGTTTCCTCCCACAGATATTTATTCTCCCTGCAGATGAAGAGAGATCTGATGGAGGGCAGGTTGATCTGTACAGAAAATACTGGAGCGCTGCTGGCCTCACACATTGTCCAGTGTATGTTTAATTCTACTGCCTTAATGTCAAAAACACAGAGCAATACTCAATAACCGCTTTGTAAAGATCGCTGAATTTCAAAACTGAGATGAAGGACTTACTCGTTACACATTGTAAAATGACAATAATCTCATGTGGCCTTTATATAATTCTGTTCCGAAGAGAGTTTGTTTCCTCCAATTATGCAGACAGAATCTGATGTTTTCTCTTGTGTAAACTGACAGCGGAGATCGGAGACCATGATGACGCTGCAGACAGGGAGTTCCTGAGAGCAAACAAACTATTGCCTTATCAAGACAAAGTGCAAGAGAGAATCATGGAGTTCCACCGCAGGCACCTGTAAGTTTCAGCCCCTGTTCCTTTATATCTGATCTGAAGCCAAACATCTCTTAAAATATTTGAATCCAACCCACATATCCAACCCAAATCAACCACAAATCCCTGGAACCACTTAAAGTAATAATAATATTGTCAGGTTTTGGTCTTTACTCTAGATGGTTAGTGTTAGCAGCCGTGTCTGGACTGTTGCTCTGGTTTTTTACAGCTAGCAAGACTTAATGTGATTTACCTTAACCTCATGATTTTAATATAATTTAAATTTCTATATAAAGCATTGCTCCTGACAGCTTGATCTTTCCCCTGACCATAATAGTGTGCCTTTTATTCAGTATTCACCTATTGGGGTAATGTTGAGGAGCTATTGTTAATCGTGGCTTTAAGTGTCTCTTACTTTTAAGTGTAGCGAATATTGGGACTAACAACTTTTGCCAAGATGAAAAGAAAACTTCCATGAGAATGAAACATCAGCTGGAATGTTCTCAGATATGTCCTCATCTAAAGCTGTTCACAAAGTATCACATTCTAAAGATCGTGTTCAAATTTAGCAGCCAAAGAAAGATCAGCATTATGTCTAGTGTCTTGTAAAAATATACATATGCCTTAAACCTTTGCACATTTCATCCTGCTGCAACCACAACAGTAGTGCATAATCATCAGACTCATCACAAGAACAAAACCAGACAATAAGGCAGAATTGACAAAATGAATAAAGTAATATATTTTCAAGACATTCCTACTGAACAGTCAATGTTTCACAAACAAAAATCTGAAATGCATATCTAGAAACTGAAATTTGTGAAGAATAGCCAGTCAGTCAGATTGGATTTAGTGTCTTTGTACATGAACCTTCAAATAACATTTAAGGCATTCCTGTGTTACCCTGGTAAAAAGCAGCCCTTGTTTTTCTGCTATTGCTCCATATAAAGGATCTCTTCTTTTGTCAAAGCCTTACATCTAGCAACTCTTGATTGATCTGCAATTGTGCCATACACCTTATGATTTAAGATGACTGACCAAACAGTGGTCAGTCGTGGTTTGGTCATTTGACTGACCAAACCATGAGATATTTGAAGCCTGGAATCTTATTTCTTGAACATTCCTGTTGTTTCCCCTCTGACCTGTCTAATGTGTTCTTTGGTCTTTGTGATGCTATTCGTTCAGTAATGTTCTCTATCAAGCCTCCAAGGCCTTCAAAAAGAGCTGTATTTATACTTGGATTCAGTAACAATATTCTCAAGGCAGTACAAGGGAAAGGCATTTTATCTGCTCTCAGAATAAAAATGTTTGCATGCCTCACTTTTCAGATTTTTAGATGTATAGGTTTTTCAAAGCATGCTTAATTTTCCTTTCACTTCCCAAGACCTTTTACCAAAGCAGTACTCTGAGTTTGTGTGTCACTAAAAGCCCTCCCAAAATAGACTGAAGTTGGTGATTGATAACATTTAAAAAAAACTCTGGTGATATTAACTGTGCAAGTCACTGTGTGTGGATATTGAACATTTCTACAAACAATCCTCCGTTTTGGGGGCAGGATCTGTAGTCACCACCTGGCTGTGTAAAATCAAACCATTATTCAGCCGATTCCTCAGTTTAACTAGAACAAGAACTGGCTCTATCACCCATTTCAGCAGACATGGGTTGCATGTCTGCTGAAAAGTGAACTGCAGGCTTTTTGTTCCCCAATCTTCATAGTTGTGCTAACTATCACCTTTCTGTGAACAAATTTTGTTTTCAAAGATTCAACTATAATACTTTAAAGAACGGTAGCTTAGCTTTGTTTAAAAGTGAAGCCTTTGCTGACCTGCCAGTGCTTGTTTCGCCCCCTCCTATTCTTAGCATTAATGGGAGGCATTCATGTTGCTATTTTGAGCTCATTCTGTTATCTAATTATGATTTACAGAAGGTAAACTCTTGACTTTTTGGTTCTCATCCCACACATGTTGTTTCATGTTGAAGTTTTAAGAAGTGGTAAATGACGCCCCATTGCTTCTACGCAGTTTATGCTTGGTGAAAGCCGTGACTGTGTTCTTCACACACAGACAGAACAAGTCCTCCTCACCCATGTCTGTCGTGTTAGAGTTTAGCAGAAACCGTTTACAGCACTTTCCCACAGCCAGTCTCTAAAGGAGCACAATGCTATCTCATAGCCAACAGAGGCTTTTTTTCAACACCCAGGTTGAAAAAAGCCCTAAAGACTTAAAGGTTCTCTAAAGACTTTTGCTAATCTCTTTCCTTGGTTGCCAGAGTGGTAGCGCTAGCAGAGTTCCCTGCTTTAATCCTTTGTTCCGGTTAGTCTATTAGCCATAAGGCCAGTGGGGCAGGGGAGGGCTCTAAGGAGATTTCATGCTTAAAGGATGAACAAAATTAGAATGGAGTAATGATGGGATGGATATGTTTCTAACACGCTGTTTGTTTGTAATCACTTACTTTTATATGTGCCTGTTAAATCTGTGAAGCTTGAAGACATCTACAAATCATGACTTGTTTTATTTTGGCACTATGTGGTTAAATTAGAAGAAAACATTAAGAGTGATCAGTATAGTTCATTTGGCAATTTTTACTCTGTATTATATTTATTGCAAATATTGCTAGAATTTTAACTAATCAGTATTGGTAGCAGCAGAGTTTTAAACAGAGAGCGTTTTTTTCACCAAGTTAAAGTATTTTCGACCACAAATGAAATTGCGTGGATAAATTTTCGTGCCGTTTTGTTGTATAGTTTAATTAAATAAAAAAGGCTCTTAGAATTGATCCTAGAGGGACTCCACATACGACAGCTCACTATTACCCTGTATGAAGGGAACATGGCATGAATGTTTTTGTTTATGTACCTTTTGTTGTTTTTAACCAGTGGCCAGACTCCTGCTGAATCAGATTTCCAGATTCTGGAGATTGCTCGTAAACTGGAAATGTACGGTGTCCGCTTTCACCCAGCAGCTGACCGAGAAGGCACCAAGATCAATCTGACTGTTGCTCATATGGGCCTTCAGGTCTTTCAGGTGATTACTACTTTGATCACAGCCACCATGACTTCACTCTGTCATCATTTGGTTTACGTTTCTGTTTGTCTTTTCTGGCGTTATTTTGTAACCTAGGGCAACACGAAAATAAACACCTTTAACTGGTCCAAGATTCGCAAACTGAGCTTTAAGAGAAAACGGTTCCTCATAAAACTCCACCCTGAAGTCCATGTAAGCTTTCAGGGACTTCAGTTTAATCTCAGATTTTACCTTCATTGTAAACATGACCAGGTCAGTGTTTCTTTTTAACCTTTATTTCAGGGGCCGCATCAAGACATTCTTGAGTTTATGATGGTCAGTCGTGACCAGTGTAAAAACTTCTGGAAGATCTGTGTAGAGTACCATTCGTTCTTCCGTTTGTTTGATCAGCCGGAACCCAAAACCAAAGCAATCCTCTTCACACGAGGTTCCTCCTTCAGATACAGGTAGGAACTCTTTAAAGTCCATTCATTCTCTCTGTCAGTGGAAGGACAGAGAGAATGAATCTAAAATTCTCTCTGTCAGTGGAAGGACCCAGAAACAGCTTGTGGAGTATGTTCGGGAGAACGGAGCAAAGAGAACCCCTTATCAGAGGTGTGTTTGTCTGAATACAAGTATATGTGCAGTACAGTCCAGGTGACAAGTTTACATACATACATCATGGGCACAAACTTCAGTAATTTGGATCCTTGGATGGCTAATTTAAACGATTCTTCTCTCAGCATGGAATGAATATGCAACACACAAATTAAATGATGTTTTAAAAGTTTCAAGATAAGCACAAATTATCAATTGTTGTAATTTATTTTTCATGGTGAAAATTATTTATTTATAAGTGTTATTTTAAATTGATAAAAATAAAACCATTGAGATTCCAAAGGAATCGGTCAAGAGAGCAGCAAGAATTACAAAAATTGTACATACAGGGGTCAAATATCCTGGCAACTATTTGGCTAAATGTCCCATAGTTAGTTGTACTTTAACCACATGCTTTTTTTAAAGCTGACAACAAGGTTTTGGCACACTTATGGCAGGATATTTGACCACTGTTCTGACAGAATAGGTGGAACTTTAAACCCAGTAGGTTTTCTGGGACAGGCCAAGCTTTGAGGTAAAGTCCATAAATTTTCAACTGGATTGAGGTTGTGGCTTTGTGAGGGTTATTCCAGAAGGTTTATGCTCATTCCCTTTATCCATTGTAAAACCAGTTTTTGATGTGCGACAACTATATAGCGTTGACTGAAATTTTCAGCCAAATGCATATTTAGAGAAAAGCTTATGATCAGATGCAGTTTGATCTGTTTGGACACAAGAAGAAGAAGAATGTTGGGAGGAACCAAACATACAAATTTTAAAGCATTAGTCATGGCAGCATTTTGCTGCCATGACTACAAAAAGCGTGTGCTCAAAGCACGGCTTTATAAAGCACATTTACCAAATATTAATGGGAGTGTTTGCATAACTTTAACCATGTGCATCCTAAGTGCTGGCTTTAGAATGATACATATTCAAGAATGGCACAAATTTGGCCACTGGTGCAGGAATTTGATGGAGACTGACACATTTTTCAACCAGCAACCTTTACTCAGACTTAGCCGTACCCATTCTGTAAATACAGCAAGGGCTTTCTATGAAGTGACGGTATCGTACATTCTGTTATTTTTGCTGACCAAAGAGTAATAATACTTTTGTTTTATGTTCCACATGATTCCCAGATAATTTTATGCAAATTTGTTTCATTAAAATATTGAAAGTTTTGTTCATTGTTGGCCAATAAAAGCAAAATAACCAAAAATGAATTGTTGTGAAGCCATTTTTAGCTCATAAGGGAAAAAGTTTGGACACCAAAGTTTGAGTAAACTAAATCAACAAAGCCCCAAACTTGGTGGTGTTCATGCCTGTGATGAGTGTGTGTAAACATCTGACCCAAACTGGACACCGTTAGTCATATAATTTGTTTTCCATATGAGTAACAATGAATTATTCTGACAGTGAGGTCTGTTTTTGTTTAGGAAGAACAGCAAAATAAGAATGTCTGCTCGCTCCTTTACCTCTGACATGCCAAAACAGGTAAACAAAACATGTAGAAAAAACATGTAGCAGTAGCTGTGTTTCCATTACAAATGTGCGCAAATCTTTGTCTATATTCTGCAAATTTAAAAAGGAAAATAAATCACAATTGAGCAATTAGTGTTTTTAGTGATTATATGAGAAATTGATTTAAAATCACGTGAATAAGCTTCTTCACTCAGTAAGTCATTCAAAATAATGGCAGCAACGAATATAAGCAGTTACATGAGACATAGTCATAATTCAGCCATGGTGCTAACGCTCATCGTCTATCAGCCAATCAGAGGAAACGTCAGCGTCTTATTCAGGCATTGGAGTGACAACCCCCTATGTTTGGGAGCGCATATGTGTGCGGCGTATTGGGGACTTGTAGTTGCAGATTTTACAGAAGAGTTATGGATTGAACATGTTAAAATGACACATCTTTTTATGAACTAAGCGATGCTGTGAGAGTTCTAGTGGAGCCAGATGCACATATTCCAAAGAATCGAACCATCATCCTAATACCACTTCCTGTTGTCTTTTTTGTCCTTTTTGCCAGATGTAACATCCAGCTGTTGATCACGTGACTCGTGTGATGTGCAAAAATTTTTTGACATGACCACCTCATCTCATCTGATCGCAAAACAAAAGCACAAGCTATTTTGAAATTGATATGATTCCATTAAGCAAAATAATTTTTGTAATTTTAATTTGCGCAATTTTACCATTAATGGAAACGCAGCTAGAAACAACCATCATTTATGCCAGAATGGATAAACTAATCAAAATATTTATTTGTCTTTCTTTTGTGGTCTTCATTCTGTATGTTCTTTGGCTCTGGTCTTGTCCGTTTGTTCTCCCTTTGTTTCCCAGACCTTGTCGTTCAGTGACAGTCCCAGGGCCCCTTGCTCCCTTTCCTCCACCGCCGAGTCCTTCCTCCCTGCACACATGACCCGGATCTTTCCACGAACTGAGCTACAACCTCAGCTCCAACCTTTCTCTGCACTCAGCCTGTCTCCAGCAGCGCAACAGCCGCCGCAGTCCCCGGCGGGAGCAGCCAGACCCCCCAGCCCTCCGAAGGAAGACTCCGTCAAGGCCGTTCCCCCGTCACACTTCTCGCTTCAAGGTGCCCCTAGCAACCAGGCAGCAGGACACTGCAGCCCCGTGTTTGTGTGTTTAGACGGCAGCACATCCCTGTCGCTGCCCTCCAGAAATGACAATGAGAATAGTGAGCAAGGCAGGAGACGGGGAACGGGATGCTCGGTCGAAGGGAGGAGGGGGAAACTGAAGGGGCCTCTTACACCTGAGGCCTTCGCGGCAGAACTGTTGAGGACGAAGCAGAACGCCATGTTCTCGATGCCCGGCTCTCCTCTGCAGGTGTCAGAGGAGTTCATTGATGACGATCCCGCCGAAATCTCTTTCTACGGAGGCGGGGCAGAGGCCTACTCCTTCGGGCTTGACGAGAATAAAGTAGACCGGTTAGATTTTACAGAGGGGTCTGACATCAGTAAAAATCGGCTTTTTAGTGTTGGAATCGAGGACTTGAATGGGAATGTCCATGCATTTCCAGACAGCCTCGTGGGGCATTCCGAGACCAGCTCGTTGGTAAACAACCGCTCCGAGTGTAGCTCCCTGGACAACCTGGGGCTCAGCTCTGCCGGGGAGTCCATGTCGGTGGGGTACGGGGTCCCGGACTCCTCCTCGCTGCGCCTGCCGGGCTCTGGCATCCAGTCAGAGGCCAGTTCAATGGTCAACTTCCCAGCGTACTCTGTCCGCTCTGAGAGCAGCTCCGCCATGCAGTTCAGTGACCTGGTGGAGCAGCTCGAGCAGCTCAGCTACCCCCCCACCGCCACTGAGGGATCCAGGAACGGCAGCTCCGACTCGGACTCCGACTGGGGCTCCGACGGCAACCTTCCCCCTGAGCAGGACCTGTTTTATAGCAACCCTCTAACAGGAAGTAGTGGGATAGAGGGCTTCCTGCTCCAATGCCACAACCTTCAGTTCCTGGGACTGACAGACCCCTCCGGATCCCCACAGATTAAAATGTAAACCTTTACAGCACTTAAGCCTTCAAACTGTTGCGGTGCAGTTACAGGAGAAGTTTTTGCTTATAGAGTAATATAAAGAGCAACGTATATATATCCTCTTTTTTTTTTTTTTAGAAGTAAGTCAATGTAAGCAGAAGAGGATGGACCAGTTTATTTTCCCAGAGTAAGCCATCCATGGCAAAACACTCAAAATTACTCTTTGAGTGTTTTTTGCTTCAGTCTACATTATGTGGGCTATTTACAAGAAAAAACAGTGAGTCTAGTCTGCTATCTTACATTGTTACTTTTTAAAAGATTTTTTACACGTTTTTTACACATAAAAAATAGCAGTAAAGCAGAAATTAGCTTATAGCTCCATGTCCTTTGCTGAACATATTCTTTGACAACTACTTTCCATTCAAACTTTCATTCCATTAGCTTGCATAAAATTGTAGAACCTTACATTAATTTAATGTAATTACAATCAACAAAAGGAAATCAGCTTTTCTTGTAATAAACCATTTTGCAGGGTTCTTCTATGAACTTTGAAATAACTACTTCCTTTGATAGCCCTTTTTTTAATCTTTTACCTGCAATTGAGCATCTAGACTCAGGGTAAAAGTCAAACCTTTCGTGATTTATTTAAATTTTTTTAAAGTGCCTCCTTTATAAACAAGGCAAGGCATGCGTGTTTTTAGTTTCACTTCTGTGCATTACTGACCCCTGCTGGCTGAAATGGTGTTTACACCTGCCGTGTTATTTCTCAGCAGCATCATGATTAACCATAGAGCTTTATGTTCAGATAAATAATAGAATGTAAACCTTGTGCTGTTGAGCCATAATGTAAAATGCTAATACCACTTTATATAAGATGAATGTATCATTTTAGAACTCTTAATAGCATTTTGCTACATAATTAATAAAAGCTAGAATGAAGATGATGTGATATTAAAATTTTTCATAATGTAGAAAGTTTAAGGAGACACCTTTTGGTACATTAGTCCTGTATTTTTAGAACAAAGTTGCTAAAAATAAAACATTTCTCTCTCTTTAACCTGTAGCTTCAAGGATGCCTTACCATAGTTTAAAACAGAGGTTATTCTCAATTTAACAACTAAATATTCAGGTTATTGACAGGAAGCATTGTTTTGCACATTAACTGAACATATGTCTTATTTGAAGCACAGGTATGCGAGCAAAGGTTTTCAACCACTAAAGGAGTAACATGTGCATGTTTCTCTTATCAGTCTTCTGGACTCTAATCCAGTAACAAAGGCAAATCTGTCTTTGATTCTGTATTGGCATAAAATCTGTTTTGCACAATTCAAATCAGAAAGACTTAATTGCAAAACTGATGTTCTTCCATAGTGATGTACATTTTTTTTCTGTTTTAGTCAAGTCTTTCTGAGCCTTCCTTTCTGCAGCCCTGGCACCATGGTGCCTTAAAGCACTTCCACGCAGTGTGTCTTTAACTCAGGTGAATGATTTCTGCCTTGTGAAATAATTCCAACCAATCACAATGTGCTAAACGGGACCCAAAGCTTAAGATAGTTTCTTTAATTCAAGCCTCTAATTGCTCATCTGTTCTCATTGTCATTTTGTTGGACGGCATTTCCAACCTCTGCAGTAAGACGTGTGCTCAGCTCCAGATAATTTTTTTTTTGGCTTCACTAAACTTTGTTCTGACCTGATGAATTGGTTTGTCTTTTTTGGGTGTGTTTTTTTTTTTCCCCATTTCATTCACTATTTTTGCCATAATATATTTTTTCCCTACTTTAACCCAATTTTACACTGAGCTGATGGTAATAATAACAAGCTAACTACGCGTAGCCACCAAGTAATCATCACCTAATCCTGTGTGTATTTAAGCTTAGTCATCATCAACATGTACTTAATGTTTGTATGTTTTATTCTCAAGAATAAAGGAATCACTTTTGGGTACCATGAATGTCAGAATTAAAATTCTTTTTTTGCAAATCGGACTGAAGTCACTGCAGGGATTTCTGCCTCTCTTTTGTTTACAGTTTTAGACATTTAGAGTTTATTCATCGGGGTCACGGAGAAATAATTTGCCTCTTAATTTGGAGACCGAAGTTGCTTCTTTGCTGATAGTGTTCAAACAACGCAAGACAAAACTGATCCTGTCGTTTCTCACAGAAATATCCTGAGTTTTTGGGCCGTCCCACTTCTGAACAAAGTCCGTATTTTATTTCCTGAAAAAGAACGCTTTATAATCCCTCAACAAACTTATACGAACAGTAGTTTTCCCTGTTTTTTATTTGATGCAGCAAACCACATGCAGTTGGGAGGGGGGATTGGGTCGTACACAAGATTCCTCAACCTAATTCCAGCTGTGTGTGTGTGTGTGCGCGCTCGTTGTTTAGGCAGGCCTCATGCCAAGTCATTCCACACCAAACCCCCCCGTCCCTCTTTCTGACGAGTCAGATATGCGTTGTCCTCCCCCTCCTCTCTGTGTCGGTCCCTGTGGGCTGGTCCACATTCACCAAAAAACAACCTATTTGCCCTGCAGAGAAGCCACATTCCTGATCATTTTCACTTGGGCAATTATTTCCGGGTCGAATAGAGAGTCCCGTGTTTTTTTTCTTTGTTTTGTTTTGTGGTTTTTTGGGGGGTTTTTTCCCCCTCTCTCGTCACTCTTCCCTCCTCTCCTGCATTTTCTAAGTGGAAGAGCAGCTGTGGTGACTGTTGTTAGAATGGTATGGGTCGGGTTTTGTCTGCTGTGTAGAGAAGCGAACAAACAGTGGAAAGAGGAAGGCTTGTTTTATCGTTTAGTCTTCTTTCTTTTTGTTTTAGAGGGATTTGGAAAACTTATGACCAGGATTTAAAAAGTGTGGGAACCCATACTTACTGCAGTCTGATTTGCAGCTATTTTTTTATGCTGCCAGTGTTTGTGTGTGAGATTAGACTTGCAATTTGTTTGTAATGTTCAGCTGTGTTTTCACAGAAACGAAAGAGGGAACCGGGTTAAGTGAGGATTTAGTGTTGCTTATGTGTCAAAATACAGTCTAATATATGGGATTAGTTCCTCTGCATGCACAGATTAAGACCCCTCGCCACTTAAAATCATGTTTGTGCCTTTCTTACCACGTTCCCATCACCTGGGACACCTGAAAAATCAAACCACTGTTTTTTTCTTTTTTTTTTTTTTTTTGCCTTTTTTTAATTTGACTCTCCCTCTTCTGTTCGTAGATTCAATAATGGACAATCCTCAGCTCTTGCCCCTCACCTCCAAGGGTCCCCTCAGCCTGTCGCCTTCCTACCAGATGTCGACCCTCAGCCTGCCCAGCCAGGCCCCGTCTCCGCTTCAGAGCCCCATCCTGAGTGAGGTGGGCAGCACTGCCAGGCTAGAGGAGGAGGAGGAGGGCAGGAGGAAGGTACACTGCTTGCATGCCACCCTTCCAAACCCCCCGCCTGCCTCAAAAATTCAAACATTTAAGCTGAGTCACATATAGTGCCCTGTAAAAAGTATTCTAACAAAAAATTATTTTTTGTCTCTATTGGGATTGCATGTGATTATTATTTTTTTTTTCCAATTCAATTGTTAACACTTTTGGACACCAACATGTAAAGATATACAACAGACATTTTACAGAGTACTATAGTAATGGTGCATTGGTTGCAGTTTTCTGGCCGATCACTGATTGCTCATCTTTAAAAAGCCTCACCTACCAATTCCAATTTTGGGCAATACCGACTTTTTTTTTTTTTTTCTTTTTTTTTTGTCTGAAATGTTGCTAAATATAGTAAGAAATTCGCTGAGTTGGCAACAGTGGGGTGACTGTTGGTAACTATAAACGTCCATCCATGACCTGGTGAGTGGAGCTAACAGTCAAACCTCGCTCATGGCAGAACAAAAGAGGACACTGGTTAATTTTTAGATCTTTGTTGAGGTAGATAAAGTAAATGTGTTGATGTGAATTCTTACACATCGATATGCGTAAGAATTGATTGATCACCCCAAAATTAAGAAAATTGAGGCCAATTTATCGGTGCACCTCTACATTGTAGCCTATAAAAGCCCCTCCCACAATACCCATAAGGAGAGCATAAAACAAAGGAGCGAACATGTATATCTGGACTTTGACTAGGCCACTTTAACACATTAATGATTTTGATCTGAACTATTCCATTGTAGCAATGGCTGTATGTTTAGGGTTGTTGCACAGAACAGGTTTTCTTATAGTATCACCCTGTCTGCCCTCAGCATGATTCTGCCAATACCGTGTTTCACCCTGTGGATGGTGCGTTTGGTATTTTACATGTAAGCCAAAAAGCTTAAGTTCCCCTCTCTGCATCAATACTCTTGCAAGGCACTGTATTCCTCAAGTATTTAATTAAAAGAAGGCATGTTGTTGTTAGAGAATTTGACTTACTCTTTGCACTTCCTTCCTTGGGATCAGTTTTGTTTGTCTTTTTACAATGAAGACCCCTTTCTTCCTCCAGCGATATCCCACCGACAAGGCCTACTTCATTGCCAAAGAAATTCTGACCACAGAGCGAACGTACTTGAAAGACCTCGAGGTCATCACTGTGGTGAGTTGGAGAACAAAAAAATACAATAATTTTGTTTTGTAGCAGAGTTAAAGTTTTACATTTGTTCAGTATTGGTATGAATGTCATTATCACGTTGGGCTGTTAAGTAAATATTTGGTCTTTTCTTTATTCAGGATGAAATGATAACACAACAAATAACTTCTGTCAGTTTTAGAAACAAGAATTAGGTGCACAAATTCAAATCTGTTGTTGATTTTCATCCAAATTAGCACATAATACACACACCCACACTAATCTGGATAAATCACTAACTTTCTGTTTCTATCCACAAGGTTTTGGAAAGATATTCAATATCTTTTTATATCAGAAGAGAAATTATTCTGATTTGTGTTTGGGATTATTGTCCTGTTAAGTAGAGTTTAAGGAATTGTAAGGATTCCTCTTTCTTTCAATATTCTGCCCTCTTTGTGCAAAGCGTCAACACGACTGTCAGCTAAATCAACAGAAGTATTCTGCCACCACCACGCTCAGCAGGTGGTGTGTTATTCCTCTTTCTGAAAGCTTCGCCTTGATTTTTCCAAACATAATTCTGTCAAATGGCTCCAACGTTTAGCTGCATCTTTCAAAGCTGAAGAAAACTTTCTACATTACATAATCACACTAAGACAAATTAGTGTTCAGACAAAAGAAAACATGGCCGTTTGGTGGTCTAAAAATATTCAAAGAGCATAAAACACAAATATTCAACTTGGTATTAATCAAAAGAATTTTCAAGAATTGGTCAACGTTTTTAGTGATTTATTTTTCTTTAAAAAATGTTGCATATCTTCAGTGTCTTCTGTGTAATAGTGGGTTGTTTGTCGCAGTGGTTTCGTAGCGCAGTGATCAAAGAGAACGCCATGCCCGAGGGCCTCATGACGCTCCTCTTCTCCAACATTGACCCCATCTACGAGTTCCACCGAGGATTCCTGAAGGAATTAGACCAGAGGCTGGCTCTCTGGTACGTCTCCAATCTCTCCATTTCCGCTGTTCATTGGCGACTCCTGCCTGTCGATATGGTGATGACTATTAAACCTGCCTTTGTTTGGACAGGGAGGGGCGGTCGAACGCTCACGTCAAAGGTGACTATCAGAGGATCGGTGACGTGATGCTGAAGAACATGTGTGCTCTTAAGGTACAGATGCCTTTAGCTTTTAAAATACCGACTCCGGTCCCTCAGACGATTATCAAACACATTGTTCCATTAACGATTCTGCTCTAAGGAATTCACCAGCTACCTGCAGAAGCACGACGAGGTGCTAACGGAGCTAGAGAAAGCCTCCAAGAGGATAAAGAAGCTGGAGACGGTCTACAAAGAGTTTGAGCTGCAGAAGGTGTGCTACCTGCCGCTGAACACGTTCCTGCTCAAACCCATCCAGCGCCTCATGCACTACAAGCTCATCCTGGAGAGACTCTGCAAGCACTACTCTCCTGCTCACCGTGATTATGAAGACTGTAAGGGTAAATGTTCCCCATGTCATCACCCTGTAGACCACGGATCCATTTAACAAGGCGCTCCGGTTTGAAAGGATGTACAGCTAATCCGGGTCTTTTTGACAAAAAGCCGTAAGATACTAAAGAGACTTTCAAATTTCGTAAAACATAATTTTCCTATATATTTTTTTTTTACATTACTAGTACCTTTTGCAGTTCCCATAAAATAAGTACAATAAACTGTTTAAGTGTAAATGTTACTTCTTAAAAACTATTCCGTTTTTTTGTTTCTCCTTTATTTTTTTGTTTTTTAGTTTTTGTACAAAGCAAATAAATTTAACGAGCAAACAAACTGCAACATCAATAGGAGGAAAAAAAAACAATACTTGTGGACCCTTAAGCTAAAGCGTCCAGACTGGGGGAAAGCAGCACAACTTTGACTTCAGTGATATTTGTTAAGAACAAGTATTTTCTTAACATTCTTAATCAATTTGAAAAGGCAGAGTGAACTTTGGTATAATGACTCCTTTGTTTTTCTGACAGTGTGAAGCTTTCTTTTCCACAGTCTCAGACCACACTGGAGTTGATTTTTAAAAACTTTATTAGTCCTAACAAAAAAAAATAAAAAATTGTCAAGTTTAATTTCATATGTATTGTGTTTGGAACCACCGTCTGAAACTCTGTCTGTGAAACTTAATCGTAACTCCTCGGTGGTGCAGTGCGTGATGTGCTTTGATATTCTCCCTCTTCCCTTGCAGAAGCGTTGAAGGAAGTATCGGAGATAGCCACCCAGCTCCAGAGCAGTCTCATCCGGCTGGAGAACTTCCAGAAGCTGACGGAGCTGCAGAGGGACCTGATTGGGATCGAGAACCTAACGGCTCCGAGCCGGGTGAGTGCACCGACGCCGAGCAGATGGCAGGGGGAGCAGAGACACCAACAGAAACAGAGAGAAAAACAAAGATGTCCTCTGTCTGCCTTTCTGTTTGCAGGAGTTCATCCGAGAGGGCTGTCTGTACAAACTCACCAAGAAGGGACTGCAGCAGAGAATGTTCTTCCTGGTGGGTCCAGAACGGACTCCTCCTTCAGCTTGCTAATCAAGACGACAATCAGCTGTTAATGCTCGGGTTTTTCTTGTCAGTTCTCAGACATGCTCCTCTACACCAGCAAAGGTGTCACGGCAACCAATCAGTTCAAAGTGCATGGACAGCTGCCTCTTCACGGCATGATTGTGAGTCTGGAAGACAAAACTCTCTCAACTTTTTCTGCCTTTACCTTAATGCACACACACACACAGGCGCCAGTCTGCGGAGGACGTCTCCTGATGGCGTTTCAGTTAGCACTGTGGGTCTCCTAACTCTCCATGTTTCTGTTTCACTCCTGACTGCAGCTCATAGTGCTGGATGCACCGGTAAGTGAGCTCTGCCAGCATAGATGCCCAGACCAGCCCTTCTTCCCCCCATGTTGACTAAATAAAAAGCATATTTAGCAGATTGCTGCAGACATACCAATGTCAAATTCTTTAAGTTTGTGCATCAACTTAAAGGGGCAGTATTATGTAAAATTAACTTTTCTGTGCTTTACATCATATAATGCTATTCCCTCATCATAAACATGCCTGGAGTGTTGCCTAGATTATTTCGTGCATGTTTGAGAAATCCTTTAATCCCCATGACAACGGTAACAGCCCCGGGCCTTATGGGCTGGACTGCAGGTGTTTTTGTTGTCTGCCTTTCTGCTCCTCCCCTTTACAGGTGCTGCTGATCTGTTAATTTGGAGCACAGAATATTTAAACCTGGCAGTCTCCTTCGGCGTCCGCTCTGCCTCTTGCCACTTGTGGTGCTCTGCTGTCAGGCCTCAGCTCTCCTCCTCATGCATATTTTGAGTTTGAGTCTCATACAACACATCCAAGCATTTGCATTACGCCACTGACTTTCACAATCCATTGTAGTTTTTGTTAATAAATATTCATTTTCTGCACCTTAACGACTGCATGGTCTCCCGTATCTGTTGTGACCTTGAGCCAGTCGTAACAACAACCATTCAGCTGTGCAAAATGCCTGGGTGGAGATGGCACTGCAGTTTTTAAGCTGAGTTTCTGCCTCACAGAGCAGCCCTCCCACACGACTCCCCCACTCAGCTCCTTCAGACTAGTCAGCAACAATTAGCAAACACCCGGTGGAACTGTGTGTCTGCTGATTTCATTATTTGAGCTACTTCTCAGAGCAACACTGGTAAAAAGGTTGTTAAACTGTTAATAGAGGAGCCATGTTGTGATGTCTTCCTCAAGGCAGAGTTTAAGAATAGCAAGAGGTTTTTTGGTTGTTTTTTTTTTTTTAGAGACAGAGGTCCAATTTCAAGGTGCTAAGTTGCACAGTAAAATTTCTTTATAATCATATTTGATATAATTGGCATTTTTATAATTATGAAGGTAACATAGTTACACGATTGTGCTATAAAACGGTACTATGTGCCTGGAAAATACATTTTACTGCCCCTTTAAAACAGGTAAAAGTTCCATTGTGTGGAGATTGCTAATTAGAACATGGCAGTGATCCTTCCCTTCCTGTTTTTGTGTTTATATACATCTGTAACCTGGGCAGTTTAGATTTTTGTTTTTTATTTAGTCACTTCATTGATCCTTTTATCTGTTTGAAATGACATCATTGCTTGTTACCTGTTTGCTACTTTTATGGGTTTATTTGGAGATTAAATACACAAATAGTTACGTCAAGTCATAAAATGACGGGGCAAAGATAATGCTAAGATATGTCAGTTCAATCACATGAACGAACAGTTTCTAAACCACTACAGCGTTTTAATGATCAGTATTTTATAATAAAAGAAGGTAACCCAACAAAGAAACTTAATACACAAACATTACATCCTGATGATGGATTCTGCTGCTGTGTGTTACTATCAGACTTTTCTCTTGCGTTTCCCCCCTTCCTGTTTTCACTCATGCTAAATCCCTCACAGTAATAGAGATTATTACTGCTTAAGCCATTGAACTTTTGTTTCTCTGTGAATGTCCACAGGTCGAGGAAAGTGAGAACGAATGGTCAGTGCCGCACTGCTTCACCATTTACTCTGCTCAGAGAACCATCGTGGTGGCTGCCAGGTGAGCCAATAAGAGCCTGAGAACTATTTCAATTTGAGAATACATTGGAAGGAAACTTTAACTTTGCAAAATTTTCTCCTGAATCTTGTAAAAAAAAAAAAAAAACGTCCTTCAAAAGTCCCCTCAGCATAAGGCCTTAATTTATAAAAATAAGACTGGTTAAAAACAGGAAGTTAGATCAGTAACATTTTTGCTTAAGCTCAAACTAAAGTTCAGAAATGTGATTCCATACAACCCTGTTCCTGATTCTGTTATTAATTTGCTATGTGATATTAATACTTTTTTTTTTTGTATTTAGTAAAAGGAGTTCAAACTTTCACAGAACCTGAAGCAGATAGAAATCAGAACTGTTTTAATGCTCAGTGTGGGCTCCAGTGCTGCTCTTTTTCCAGTGAAGACATGCTGGTTAGTTTATTTGTCAGATGATACTAACAACAAGGAACAAGGAAGTTGGCAGGAAGCCAAGAAACAATTAAAGACAACTACTCCGTTGGTGAATTAATCTCTTTACTCATGATGGCTCAGTTAATCCAGTTTTCTTACTCGTCAGCATTTGTGCACATCACTGAAAGTTGATTTATTTGTTTGTTTGTTTTTTTGCCTAATAGCCATCTCATGATGTTTTTTGTTGTGTGTTTGTGATATCAGCTCTAAGGTGGAGATGGGGAAATGGATCGAGGATCTGAACATGGCCATCGACCTGGCTAAGAAGTCTCAGGAGACATCTGGCGTCTTCCTCAGCACCGGCTTCAACGATCACTCCAACAGTAAGGCTTCCCAACAACCTCACCGCCTCCACGTCCCCACCTAAAGCCGCTTGTCTCTTTTGGATAGGGCTTTTTATATATTTTTTTGTCCGTTTATTAAATCGAAAACGCAAGTAAGTCAGAAGTAAATCCTCTTCTCCTCCACACAACTTCCTGTTATCCTTCCCTCCTCCCCTCCCTCCTCCTCTTCCTCCTCAGGATCATCTGATGAGGTTTCTCTGGAGCAGGAGTCGGAGGACGACATGAACTCCTCCCGCACTTCCCTCGACAAGCAGACGCATCACCGTGCCAACACAACCATGCATGTGTGCTGGCACCGCAACACCAGTGTGTCTATGTCTGATCACAGCCTGGCCGTGGAGGTACCCCTCCTCCTAGGATGCAGACACACTAAAACACACACCGTTTCACACACACACTTCCTCACTGGACCTGTGGAAAGAGCAGCGTCTTCCATATGGATCTGAGTCTTTCATCTTTTTTTTTTTTTTAAGCATTTTAATTGTTTTTATTTTTATTTTTTTTTTAGAGTTCCTTCCTTCCCCCCCTGTCTTCCTGGTTCCTCTCTGTATCCTAACAGATGTGTCATCTTCTGCTCCCCTTCATTATCGTGCATGCCAGAAAACATCGTCTGACGAGTTTTCACTCCACAGATCTGGACTTTCCCTGACTCACATTTCCTCCCGACTTCCTTATCTTAACTAACACGCTGAACCTTTTCTCTGCACTCTTTCTTCTCTTTCTCCCTCTCACACTTCCAGTCTTCGGCTCTCCCGCCGTGTCGCCGGAGCTTCCTCCTCGCTATCTCCTCGGTCAGGGACAAAGACCAAACACCATCACGCATGTTTGCTGGTACAGAAACCAGAACCTCTCTCTCACTGATTACCTTTGCATGAATCAGGTACCAGAACCAGGAGCTTTAATAGGACAGTAATTTGGCAAAAAAAACACATGAAATCAACTGTAAAATGGAAAGGAAATTAGAAAAGAACGACCTGCAAAGTCTTTGAGTAATAATAGGGGAAACCTTTCATTTGAAAAAAATGTCTTAGTACCAAAAAGTGTTAAGTCAATTAAAATAAAAATAAATGAGGTTTTTTAATGTCTATAGTTAGGCCACATTTATCAAAGATTAATCTTAGAACAACTCTGAAAAAATATTACTTATTTTTTTACTGCAGTAAAGACAAAAATGTAGATAACTAGTTATTCAATTTGAAAAAGAAGAATTTTATTTCTATTTTCTTTTACAAAATCACCACAATTATTGGTATTGCTGAAAATCCCAATAAATTATCACTCTTCAAAATGGGACAAACAAGAGCACATATCATTCTAATAGAGCAGATTTTCATAAATCAGTAAATGTCTTAAAGAAAACAGCTAATCACCTGGACATGCCAATATCTACAGTCAGAGCAATAATTAAAACGCCGCAAAAGTTGGCAAATTGGAGCTCACCAGGTCTCCGTAGCAACCGTTAATTTATATTGTTTTATACAAATCTTTATTAAGGATTCCAGTTTATGGTGGAGGGAGCTGTAGGTTTTGCATTTAAAACCCTGGAGACTGGATTATGAAAATTTCTTAAATAAATTTTAACATTTCTTAAGGAAATGTTTACAGATCTCCTTTATTCTATTTTAGCACATTTTGAATAACTAAATTCCTGATTTTACAAGTAGATTATAAAATGAAACCATTCAGTTCATGTGAATTTAAGTTTATTTTCCAGAAAATAAAAGATTTTTTCCAAGCTAACTCATTAGAGATTTAAAAACAAGGCTAAGCTTTGTAGCTTAGCCGGTTGTTTTTCATGTGCATGAAGCAAACTTCACCATGGCGACTCATGTTCCTAAATCATTTCGTCATTTAAAAATCACAGCATGCAGTAAAACCCTTTCATCACCCTAAGTGACACAGATCTATACATGTATTTTAAACCATAAATCCAGCTGCCAGCGTCTGAACATCCTTCTGTTTCTCTGTGTGTTAGAACCAGCTGTCAGGCTACCTGCTGAGGAAGTTTAAGAACAGCAATGGCTGGCAGAAACTCTGGGTCGTCTTCACCAACTTCTGCTTGTTCTTCTACAAGACCCACCAGGTGGGCCGGAGCGTCCACCTATCCTCCACGTGCTGCTCCAGGAACATGAAAACAGACAAACAAAAAAAATTGCTTTTATCTTTGCCGCAGGACGACTTCCCCCTGGCCAGCCTGCCGCTGCTCGGCTACACGGTCAGCACCCCCGACGAGTCGGACAGCATTCACAAGGAGTACGTCTTCAAGCTGCAGTTCAAGTCGCATGTTTACTTCTTCAGAGCTGAGAGCGAGTACACCTTTGAGAGGTATTTACAAGTTACCACCACAACAATAATGCCTTTTGCTAGTGTTTTATGACATAAATCAAAACAAAGAAGCCTAAGAAAATATCTGGGAGAACAAATCCCAGTTAAATTGGGGTATCTGCATATTCTCAAAAGTCTTAAATCCATGCATCTAACATTAAGGCCTTCAGAAGTCTTAAATTTATTCATTCATTTTGTGCCCAAACATTTGGCGCTACTATTTAAAATATGCAGTTTTCCTTTGAGCATTTTTGTCGTGAAAAAGGTTTTAAATTCTAGTCATGATGGCCTTAAAATATCTTAAGTTAATAAGAAAACATGTGAGTTGGCCTTAAATACATTAATCACTGGTCTTACATTTTGTTGTGGACTATTTAATGTTGTAGTTTATTTTTCTCGTTAAACTTTTCTATCAGTAAAAGTTTGAGTCACATGGAGACAGCTTTGTTACGTTCTGTGACTGCAGGCAGATGAGGCTACCTCCATGTAGCTGCTAATAAACCCTTGCTAGTTACATAGCTAACTTTGTAGTGACTATCATGGATAAGTTAATTTATCAGCAATTGGCTGGATGACATTAGTCTTTGCCATAGCAAACCTGTACGATTCTAGGTGCATTCT
>CAEFZY010027239.1:0-13421 GCA_903066815.1 Brachyrhaphis roseni
ATGAAGTAAGGGAATAGCAAAGGGTCCTTTGAAAATTGCTAGGTGGCGCCGTTGAGCCATTTTTTTGTGCGATTTTTACGACGACCTTAAAATTCAAAATTTTTAAACACCCTTGACGCGTCCTTTTTAAACACCCTTGACGCGTCCGCCAAGTTTGGTGAGTTTTTAAATATGATAAAGCCTCCAAAAAGGGCCCCAAAGAGGGGGGAAGAATAAGAATAATAATAATAATAATAAACAGTACAGATACAATAGGCCTTTGCAGCGCTTTGCTGCTCGGGCCTAATAAAAGGAATAGTTTATTTTAACAGTGACGAGAAAAATGTAAAACGTCAAATTTTTGTGACAATCCATTAAGGTGTATCCATCGACAGCTGCCTACCTTTTTGGTGCAAGCCCTTCTTTTCGTAGAGAATGATGAGCTCGCTGTACTTCTGAGACTTCTTCAGAACGTACTCGCTCTCCTCAATGTGGCAGTGGTTGTTCTCCAGTCGAAGTAGGGGAGAGACGAGGGCCACGTTGGTCTGCAAGGAACAGACGAACAAAAAAACAGCGTTTAGAAACCTTAGTCCATCACTCCCAACACAGAACACCAGCACGACCTCTGCCTCATCAGATATGTAACAATCAAAATCACAAAAAAAAGTTGTTTCGTTGTCATTTTCAGGATGTATCTTCCAATTTTATAACACACCTCTAAAAGTGAGGTTGTGTTTTGTTGTACATAAGGTTTTCTTATCTGTATGTCAAGACTTCAATAAGTAGTTTTCAGGTGGATTATCAGTGGAAATTGAAATCAGCGTTACTTAGTAACAATAAAATTAGAAGCTGCATCTGCTCTTAAGTGACACATGAACAAAAATTGACACTGCACATCACACTGAACACATAACCGTAGTGAAACATGGTGATGGCAGCATCATGGTGTGGGGGTACATTTGTTTTGAGGGGGTTGCAAACATGAGACTGGAGTTTACGTGCATCTTCTATCAGCAAAGCGACTCTTAACATACAGCCAGAGCTAAAGATTAATGACCCAGTCAAAGTCCAGACCTAAACCCAATAGAGAATCTTGAAAACAGTATCTCCATTTGATCTGACTGACTTTAAGATATTTTACAAAGAAGAGTAGAAACAAATCTCTATCAGTAGATATAAAGCTGATCAGGACATCTCCAAAAAAATAATAAAATCAGCAGTGATTGATGATTGTTCTATTAAGGTGCGACTCAAATGCGCCGAGTACAAATGTAAGCTACACTTTTTAGACTTTTATTTGTTAATATAAATGTACCAACCATACGCTGAAGTTTGTGGTCATAATGTGACAAAACGCGAAGAGATTTTCAAAACCCTGTGTAATAAACAACAAGATGTAAGCAAATAATTAACAAATATAACTTTGGTCTTACGTGCAGATAACATTTGAGCAACGTGGTGTCGATGATCTGCAGGAGTTTTTTGCGGCTCTTAATAGTCGGCGTTCCCTCCATGAGTGGAGACGTTGTGGACGGGCTGGTGTCATTCAGCTGTTTGACAAGATGGCTGCGTTTCTGTGCAAACCAAACAAACAAAAGAGGTTTTTTTCTTTATTTACCACAATTTATGTTATCCCAATGTTTAAGGATTTCCACATAGGCAGAGTATTTTATTTAATGTCTTTTGTCATAAACACACACCTGGGTGAGGTAATCAATAAGAGCCAGATGAGCTTTCTCCAGTTCGGCCCCAGACAAGCTGGGCAGAGGGTTGGGGTAATGCAGCTGTTTGCGGTAGTCTGAAGGGAGCAGGTCTGGGTAAAGTCCGATCACATGCGTGGGATCTGCCGGCCACAGAACAAATATGTAAAATGATTTTAATAAGAATTCGAAAAAATGAACAGCACGTTAATGCAATAGGAAAGAAAGAAGGTGGCAAGAATCCTGTATTATCAGCCATTTAGAGCGTTTTGGGGTTTTTTTCTTTTTTTTTTTTTAGTTAAACTTTTACATAGGAGATGTGACGCTTACATGAGCTCATAAAATACTGTTTCAATAAGAAATATGGAACAGTGACAAAATAATTACAAATGACGGAATAATCACAAATATGCATCAAGAATTGATTCAGCAAAAGTAAAAACAATCCTTTAAAATGTCCAATCTGTGTTTGGTCATTTTCAAGTTCGAATTGTTATCAGAAAAAAACATGAATAAGTAAATAAAAAAAATAAAGGGAAAAGACTGAGTACTTCATTGATTCGAGTTTTGGGGAAATTGCTACAACTGAAACTAAGTATGTATTGGTTTCTATTATTTTCTTGATATTTTACTGACAATTTTATCATCGTTTTATTTTATATTATTTTTGTCAAACTTATTTTTATTTCCTATTTTATCATTTAAATATCTATGCTATTGTAATTATTGTGCCATTTGGTCGGGTAAGGTTGTTGTGTAAATAAAATTGGACAGAACATGAGTGCAGCTGCAGTATGTTGCGTAGATTTGACCCATGTGTGTTCCATTCGTGCCAGAGAAGTCATACCTGTACCAAGTTTAGCAAACACCTGCATGGAGTCATCAAACTTCTTCTGGCAAAACAGATTGAAGGCATAAAGATTCTGGATGTGATGTATCTGCTGCTTCTTTTCAGCATCTGAATCGTCCTTCATTTTCTGAAAAAGAAACAAACAAAAACATAAAAAGATATTAAATAAGGGAAATCCACCCTAAAAGTTTAGTTACTTTGTTGTGTAAACAGCACTGACATGCAAGAAGACTACTTTAGAAAATCCTCCTGAAATGGGTTTTTTAGCTGCGCCTCATCAAAATTGGATTTCTAGTGTAATTTTATATTGCATTTAAGCCACGGGTAGGCTGAATTCTCGGGGGAATAAAACGTGAGCTCTGCAGCTCATGCTTACCGCCAGCTGAAGAGCGAGCTCAAACTGCTTGTCCTGGAGAAGCTGCTGGATCTGGCTGGCTATCGACACCGGCACCAGGCGCCAGACGAAGTGGTTGCTGGCGACGTACATGATGTTTGGCCTGCGAGAGAAGAGAAAGCATTTAAGTTACAAGTACAGAACGTCAGCAGCAAAGTTGAGAAAAGCACTCAAAATGAAATTGTTCTCACATTATATATAAAAAACGAAACAAATTGCAGACCAATGGTTATCAAAATCTACTTTTGACTGTTTTATTTTGTTAGCTTTTGGGGGTGCATGTCATTTTGTCCTTTCCCCACCACCTACCTTTGCATTTTTTTTCTTTTACAATTCTTCAGGTATGAAATTTGAGCTCTCGATTGTATTTCTAACTGATCATGAAAGGAAAAAATATATACATATATATATACCTTACAGGACATTATGTACCCTGAAGAATAAAACTCAGAATTTGAAGTTGTTTTCTGTCCTGTTTGTACTCTGAGGGGGAATTTAATTAGACGAGTCCAATAAATAAATCCTACATGCAGAAGTCAATTAGAAAGATTTTCGATGTGGTCGGGGGACAGAACAAATGGAAACTGAGAAAGATACAATATCCATAACTACATTTTTTTTCCTCTTTTTTTTTTTTTTTTTAGAAAATGTACCGTCGAACTGAACTGTATCTGAGTAGGACTGGATTGCTGAATAGTTTTGGGTTTCTGTGCATCTAAAAGCAGGTAATCCGGGAAGGAACCATGTGCAGAAGCAGCATCAGGTCATCTGAGACCCGCCTGCTCAGAGTTACCAGCATGAGAAGTAAATATGAGGCAACATGTGGTTTCTGCAGCGCTCAGCTCTGGAAGCGATCGCCTCAAAACTTGAGATGTGCAGAAACTTTTGATTCCTTTTAATCAGGACTGAAAACATGACTGTTTATCTGGAAGAGCCAAAGATTACTTTAAATACTTGGAATGTTTTTTTTTCTGTCATTATATCTTATTTGTTTATGCTTTTCTTAATTATTGATGCATCGTTCCTTTTTGTTTTAGTGTCTTCTTGTTGTTTTTTCTGTATAAATCTTGATATTACGGTGATATACAAGTAAATTCAACTTGCAGGTACAAAACGGGAGTAATACGGGATGAAATGGTAACACGAACGTCTGGAATGGGGCAACAAATTGGTGAAGAGGCGAAAAAAAACTGACTCAGTCCTTTTTGTTTTTAATAATTGCAACCTCCAAATTGTAATGCTTAAAATGTGGTCGATTTAAAAGCTATTATGAGAGTCTAGCAAAACAAATTTATTTTCCATAGCGGAAAAACACAAATAAAAGTCAGAACTTTTACTTGAAAACAGATTGTTACAAAAAGGTCAGTCTTCTATGTCAAAGTAGGCAACATTGTTTTGTTTTTTTCACTTTCATTTTCTCGTCTTCGTTTACGGCTGTGAAGTCCGTCTCACCCTGCGGAGGAGATGAAGCGCGGCCTTTGCAGCTCCACATTCTGCACCAGCAGCCGTGGCTCTAAGGTCCGTATCTCCACGTACCGCGGGAGGACCGCAATGATGTAGGGAGGCTGATGCTCTGCGGAGATTAAAAAAAAATACTGTTTTTTATATTTTTTTGTTTGAGTTAAACAGTTGTTTTCCAGCTTAAAAGGAGAAACAGGGTTATTACAAGAAAGTTTGTGACCAGGACTAAATGAAACAGAATTTAATGGACCAGGAACTAAGGACATACCGATCCACTTTCTTCACTTCCAATACCGATATCTGAGGTTACGCATCGGCCAATACCTATCCGATACAGAAAAACAGTGCTGGACTGACTCAAAATGTTTATTTTTTTTAAACCCAAACCTATATCTACTAGGTCTACTGGCTACTAAATTGCAAATTTAGTAGCTTAACAACACAACTTTTATTTGTTCAGTTAGTGCAGTTAGGAGTATAACAACTAATGTAAAATAAATAATAAGCTGACAAAAACACTAGGTTGACTACCCTGGTAAAACATGTAAAAATGAACTGCAATGAACTTTTGAAATGGTCAGAAAGTGCAAACAAGAACTCAAAATATAACATAAAATATATAAATCATGACGTCGCTAATAACACAAAGCGTAGAATTGGACTGAGTAGATAATATCAAAATCAGAACTAGAATTTCTTTTAATGTCAGTGTGCACGAACAAAGCACAACGAAATAAAAAAAAACTAGAATCTCTTGAAGAAACACAGAACGGCTGGGATGTTAAGAATAAATAAAATAAACAAAGATCAGGTTTCAGATGGATTTGCTGTGTTCAGAGCAACAACAGCTGTTGGGTAGAAACTGTTTCTTAGTCTGTTTGTTCTCGACTTTATTGCCCTGAAACAGATCAGCGCATCTCTAGTTGAAACAACAAAAACAAAAGGAAACTCTTTATAGAAATTCATAATCAGTGAGCCTAATTCATCTGCAAATCCAGCTGAAAGGCAACAGCTTTTGTAGATATAATTCACCCTGGGAGAAAAAAAACAACAACAAAAAAACTCCAGGTTGTTCTTTACAGACCCTGGATATTCGAGCGTTTGAGGACGGTCCGTTTAAACAGATCTAAAACGGTGCCGCTCGCGTCCGCCTCTGCCTTCCAGCTCCGCTCTGTTCGCAGTAAGAGGATGAGGAAATTGAAAGCTGCATAAAACCAGTGCTTGGAGGCTTCATTTCCTCTTGTTGATTTTCCCTTCTGTATTCCGGTGAGAACAGAAACGCACAGCATCTTAAACAACCAGAGCTCATCATGGACCCTTGGTGAACTAGTCATGAGGTAAACGCTTCGTTTTCCGACACGTGGAAGTCAAAATAAATGGTCTTGACAGATAAAAGACAGCTGGATTACAGCAGAGAGCGAAAAGGGTAAAACTTGAGCAAATACTTGACTTGGGCTTAAGTATTACTTGACTATAAAGAAGAACTCATCAAACCAGACATTGGATGAGTTAAAAAATAAAGTTACCTTGTGGAAAATTGCTCAAAAAGTATTAAGTGTTATTAAAAATGCAGGAATTTTTAAAACCATTATTATGAGCTGAATAAAGTTTAACAGCAGGAATTTAAGTCTGGACAAAATGGACAAAGTTTTGTCACAATATTTTGTGTTAATATTGAGATAACAATAAAAGCGATAGAACTATCTATTGCTTCTTTTTAAAGAAAACTGTGACTGCAACTGTGTGTCACAGCAATTATGGTCCCACAAACCCAAATACTGCTCTTGAAAAACATTTCCATTTGTAATACGCTTCTTTAGGACACCCTTAGTGCGATTTCAACTAATCATTGTTTCGAAGAACAATTGTGTTTACACTGACTTCATAACTCATTATATTTGTTATTTCTGTTGTTTTTGTTTAATTACGTGGGATATTTAAAATGTCTTCTTGTTTCAGCGTTAAATCTTGGTAAGAATTTAGAGCTTGATGACGTTTGAGGATGTGTTCTTGCATTATTATGTCATTACCTTCATGTTACTTGAAACTGGTCTCAAAAACAACAATATTATTGTTCATTGCAATAACCTCTGGAACAATTTAGCGTCCAGCAAAACTTGACAGGCCTCTGTGTGGCTTTCAAATATTTTTACAAATCAAAACCTGAAAAGTGAGGTACACATTTCTATTCATACACTATTTATTTAGTAGCTGCTGTTTGGTAGTTGCAGTCCACTTATGTATAGCTTTTTTTGTAGTTTTCATTTCTAATTTAAACTACACAAACATATGTCAATGCTGGGGAAAAGCTCCTTACCCATGGCGATAGGAATATCGGTCCAGTTCAGGGCGCACTTCTGAGTGCAAACTCCTTCTTCGTTAAGCACCACGGTGAGGTCGTCCTGCCCAACAGCCACCTTCCCATCAGCCAGCGGGGCAACTAGAGGCTCCAGCTGTTTCCCAGTGGGGAAAAGCTCCTTGATGGAGCCCCGGCCATCCAGCTGGTTCACAGCAAACAGAGTTCAAATGTGTGATTAGACCAACAAGCAACTGATTTCACTTGAATATAAACATAACCTATGAGAGATCTTACAAAAATCACCATAAAAACAAAAAATATGATGAGAAACACGCATATCAGCGTATCCATTGCTAAACACCTCAAAGTGCTGTGGTTTTTCATGTGTCTTGGCTTAGATTAAAGTGTTTTCTAGGGATGTTCAGTCAAAGTCTTCAACTCTCCTGAGAACTACTGTCACTTACAAGACAAATTGCTGAGGTGCATTTCACTAAAACATACCCGAATGAGGTAATAGTCCCGTTTGAAGCCGACACAGATGGAGTTTTCACACCAAGCCATGGACTTGGGAACATCTGGCACACCCAAGTCGCCCTGAGAAATGGAAACAAAAACACAGAGACGGCAGAATGCAGTGAAGTCAAAGGGGGCTGTGTGGAAAATTTAAACTTGCATCACTCACACACACACCGGCGACTCACGGGTTTGATGTAATTTAATTTACCTGCAGCTCATGGAACTCTCTATCTTTCCAGTAATACAGCTGGAGTTTCCTTTTCACCGCCACACACATTCTGAGGCTCTCCTCTCCGGAGCTCGTTTGCTGAAGATTAAAAAATATATACATAATGTTTAATTTGACACTAAAGAAAGCCAGAAATGATGGTTACTTTATATAAACAATTAAGTTTTTTAGATGGAGGACGTTGGATTAGTTGATTTTAGCAAATTATGAAATGTGTTATAAATATTACGTAGCTTTTTTTTTTTCTCCCTCACATTTTTACCCTCCATATTTTGTGTCTCATTAATGTTTCTGCTTTCAGGTTCCCACTTGGCACAAAGGATTCATGGTTTACTGTGTTCAAACTTCCTTTTCTACACACACCAAGAACATTTTGACTACTCTGACATCCATGAACTAATAATCCTTAAGAAAAACTTCAAACTGAAACAAAAATTAAAACAACCAACAAATAAAAAATAATTAGGAATCATTGAAAAAGTACTCATAGGCCTCAAACTGACTGACAAAATGCACTCTATACATTTAACTGTCAAACTGAAGAAAAATGATACATGGCTTTCTAAACTTTATACAAATAAAGTTCTGAAAAGTGTGGCTCGCATCTGCGTTTAGGGTTAGCCTGCGGTAAGTGAACCTCCTTTCCAATCTCGAATATTTTGGAGCCTCCAAATGGATTGTATTTATAATTTCTCTGTATTTACCTCCATTCAGCTTCTCATCAGCTTTGGTTTGCTTTCATGTCCCTGCCTCTACAGCATGGTGCTGCCACCACCATGTTGACTATGGAGGTGGTGTGTTCAGGTGTGCAAAAGTTTCTACACTCTAATTTCTGACAACACTCCTGAAAAATGTTCAAAACTAGTTAGAATATTTTATAACCAAACGCTGCTTTGAGCTTTTGCATAACTTCGTCTTTGGAAGAAGTGCGTTAATTGATTACCATGATGCTGTTTGTTTAGTAATGTTCTCTAAAAACCCCCCAACAAAAACAGATAAAATCCCAACAAAACACAGAGAAGTTGTGTTTTTAATGGCACAAACAAACAAACAAAAAGTTTAGATGCACAGTTTCTGATGTGCAGCTGCTTTTGCAACATTTTATCTCCGACCAGGGACATAATGTGTTACAGTAAACCAACTTGTTGAAAAAAAGACAAAATGTACTGTACTTTGATAACAAGAACTAAGCTGCACAAGACTTGGACAAGAGTTTAGATCCTCAAGTCATGAATTTGATTAGCTACGTGGATAATAAGAAATACTCAAGAAGAAACTCAGAAGAAGGTCAAATATCTTACAATGTACCCCAAACATTCAAATATAGAGAAAAAAGTTTTTTCAGACAGGTTTCAGCCTAAGAGCTTTTTATCCTGTAATCAAGTTATATTTAGACTATAAAAAGGATTTTTGAGGCCAAAGGATTTTTATTCATTATTATTATTAGTTGATAATAGCAGTGGTATTAAAATGTGACAGACAGAGCTAAAAGTTTTGCGGCTAAGAGTTGAAGCCAGAGACTTTAACTGACCTGCAGGTCACATGCAAACAGCGTGGCTCCTTTGGCTTTAGACACCACAGTGATCTGCTGAAAGGTCAGGAGGTCATGGACGTGGATGTTGTTTTCTAGAAGACACGAAGGAGGTTTAATCGACTTGTTTTGACTTAAAAAGTGCAAACAGTTTTGTTGCACGTCCAAAGAGAAATGCAAAAAGAAAAACTTTTTTTTTTTGGTTGCACTGGTGTACCCAACCTTTAATAATAATAATAATAGTCATGTTTGTGTTGGAAATTAACAAAATATTACCATTAGATATGTAATGTTGTGGTGGTAAAGAAACTGTAAAAACATATTGTTGCACCTTAAAGTTGTGGCTAAATAAAAAAAGTTAGGTGCACCAGTGCAAAAAGTTAGTCTGGAGCAGTGCACACACCGCTTTTAATCTCAAGTATTTAGAGACTATTTTTAAGTCAATAAGCAATTAAACAAGAAAACAGGTGAACTATACATTTATGATGAATAAATAGTAGGTAAATAGGACGCCAAAACTTACCCAAAAGACTGACGAGAATTTTATACTGAGAGACGACGTATAGCTGAAGAGAAGAAACAATAATTGTGTTAAAATGCTTTTAAAACTGAACTCAACAAACCACAGATTATTTTAAAAAATTATTTATTTAGAATAATACACCCAAGCAGGAAGACATCTAATGCTTCCTCACAAACAAAAAACAAACAAAACAACTGATTTGTTCTGGTATTGTTCCCAGTTTTATCCTACCTGTTGAATTTTCTTGGAGAAGTTCTTATTAGACTTTTCCAAAGTCACCTCAAACCGGTTGGTGGCTGAGGAGAAAACAATTTACGCAAATTTTTCCACTAACACTTTAACAAAGGTTTATCAAAAGTAAACCTCCAACACTCAGTCTGTTTTACCTGCATCCTTCTTGATTCTGTACAGGAGAAGATGTCCTGGTTTTGTTCCAACAAGCAGCCAATCCTCTGCAGGGACAAACACAGGGACGAAGTTTGAAATATGAGTTACCATTTGAATACAGAAAGTCAGTTAGTAAGTTATAGAGCAAAAAGTAAGATATGTTTAGATTTTTTTCCCCATGTAATAGTTGCAGGGTTTAGAGCAGAATGAAAAGCGGCTTGCAAGACATTTTGAGTGCATCCGTAAGTTGATCTGTGTGACGGAAACAGGATTAAAACAAAGTTAAAACTGTTGGTGGAAATATCTTCAAATAAAACGTGAATCATAATGCAAAACAACAATATTAAACATGATAGTTTAATAGGAAACTAACTTTACAACAGCGTTTAAAATCAGCGCCAACTTTTTGATTTTTATTTTGCGCCAAAAATGTTTTGTGTATATCAGCAAGGACAGAAAAATAGTTTTACAATTACAGGGTGAGACATTATTCTGGAACAATCTTCTTATCCAGAGTTGAGTAGGGAAAAATTAATTCCCCCTCCCCTTTTCTTTTTGAGTGAAAACTATTATTATTATTATTTATATTTTTATTTGTCACGTAGTTGCTGTAGTAGTGAAGACTATTTTCTGGAACTTTTGCACCTTTTGCATTATATCAACAACAAAAAAAAGTATATGGCATAATATATATATATATATATTATTATAAAAAAAAAAATTTTAGAGGTTATTTTTATTTCTCACTCCTTTCCCAGATTTTGCATCCATACTGTGCCATGATCCATCCCAGCCTTAGAGATGTTAGCTGAGACACTCTGGACCCGGGGGACACTCTGGACAGCAGGACAGTAAACACACAGAGGGACAATAACCCTCTGTAAGATACTCACCCCAAGCCGCAAGACAGTCGATCTGAAGAGGAAGCTTCTCTAAAATAGGCACTGACTCATACGCGTCATGCATCTTGAAGAAGTTTTGCTGATTCTATTGCGCAATGTTTCTGCTGGATAAATTGCCGGACAACAGCTGACGAGTCTGTCAGGGTGATGCAGCTTTTTAAGTCGCCATTAAACGCCGGCCGACCGGTTCCATGCGTCCAGAGTGACCGTAGAAACTGCAGTCTGGTAAATCCTGGTATTCTGGACAAATATGACAACTGAACACTTGGGGTAAAAGCCAGCTATCGCCCCAACCACACCATAACAACAGCTGACTGTTAGCGAGCTAGCTTAGAAGTTAGCAAGCAACAGCGAGTGGTAAACATTGTTTTCTTTCACTGGCGGTCCACTGAAAAGCGAGTCGAGGCCGCCATCTTTCTATAAGTCCCAATGTAGCCGTAGGTGACAACATTCACCCAATAATAGAAGCAAAAAGCCTGAGAGTAGCAGCTGAGTTTTTACTTCCACTGTTGCTTCTCGCTGCTTCCTCACTGTTGACAGCTGCGCGAGCGTTTGACAGGCACGTGACTGAACTCACGAGGAACGAATTAAAGGTGCAGTGGCTTTTATTTCCTCCTCCACCACAACTAATGGACAGCAAGAACATTATCCAAAAGGTTCTACATTACATTACAGACATTTTAAATTTGATACTTGTAGGAATGAAAAATCTTCTCTTGTTTATACACTGTAAAAAAAAAAACAATAAACATAATTGCAGGGTAATTAACCCTGCAATTACAAAAAAAAATCATCTATGGTACATGTGGACTCAGGGGTTTTAAATATCTAGTCTCTTGGCATGCCCATTTTAAAGTTTAATACAGTCGTTAACTGTGAATTTATGACGAATAATTTTACTACGGTAAGTTGGTCCTACAAAAAAAAAAATAATAATTAATGGATTAAAAAAGATATTTGGTTGGTTGGACAAACAACTGGACAATTATGACAAGATAATAAAAGTATAGAAGACGCAAGTACGCATGCGTGTTTGGATGGAGAAAAACGGACCAATTAATGGATGGACAAATAAATGAATGGATGGAGAGACAACTAAACGGACACGTTTGTGGATATATTCAATAATGGATGTACATTTTAGACCATAGTACATAAAGTCTGGAAATACAGATATTACTTTACCGTTCATGAAGTGCAAAAACCAAACCAAAACAAAAAAACCCAACACAAAATCAGGTTTTCATAGTCGTTTAATACAAAGTTTCTCTGCAGAACATATGCAAAAAAGCTTCACAACAGATCCAAGTCCTTCAAGACTGCCAAATATTTCCAAACAACTAAAATATTCTTAACAAGACTTAAATCTTTATAAAACCAGAATGCAAGGATTCCAGAATATCTACACATATTTTCATAAATTGAGGAAGAGATAAAACTATATTTGCAGTGTGACAGGTAAAGCCTTAAACGATTCTAACAGTAACTAACTATTCACTCATTTTCTGATTTCTTTTTAAATTAATGCCTGAATTGGAGTGAGGTGCTAAATTAAGCATTTATCCAATTAGTGAAATCAGCCTCCAACATACAAGCATGTGTGTCATAAACATAGGCCCACACCACATCCATATGAGGGGTGAGATTTACTGGCTGCCATATTGAACTCAACACTTGTTTAATGTCAACAGCAACAGAATTTGGCCTTCCATAAAATATATCCATACATCACTTTACACAGGTGAGTAATAAAGGAAATGTAAAAAAAAATAAAAATTGCAGCTCCTTGAGCTAATCTGGATAAAAATAATCTGAGAAAATGTACACTGTTTAAATACACTGCCTGGAAAAAGTGTCTGTACCCCTCGAACATAGATGACAGATGATAGATTTCCAAAAGTGTGGCATGCATTTGTAGTCAGCCCCCTTTACTCGTACATCCCTAAATAAAATCCGACTGTCATCCAAAATTACCTATGCAGTAAACGTAATTAATCTCAATATAAGCCCAGTTGTCCTGTGAAGGCCTCAGGGATTAAAACGCATAAGTGAGCAAACAGAACGATGACGACCGAGAGCACGGCAGACAGAATGTGTCGGCAGGGTGACGATTAGTCATGAACTCCGCAAACGTGACCTTTAAGGCAAGAAGAAAGCCAGTGTTGAAAGGAAGTCATAAGAGCGTCCGCTTGCAGTTTGCTGTAAGTCTGTGCATGGAAGAGAGGAAACACGTGGAACGAAGTGATCTGGTCAGATGAGACCAAAACTGAACTTTTGACCTCTTTGCAAAATGGTTTTAAATCAGGGGTGTCCAATGTGTGGGCCGGGGGCCATTTGCTGCCCTTGATAACGATTTTCTTTGGCCCCTCACTACAAGTCAAGAGCGGTAAAAGCAATTGATGACCCCAGAAATTTTGAAAATGTTAGTTTTTCTTTTAATAATGCAATAGTTTGAAGCTCCTTTTTATGTTTTGGATCTTCCATCCATCCATTTTCTGTTCACCCTTGTCCCTAATGGGGTCGGGAGGTGCTGGTGCCTATCTCCAGCTGTGTTCCGGGCGAGAGGCGGGGTACACCCTGGACAGGTCGCCAGTCTGTCGCAGGGCAACACAGACACAAACAGGACAAACAACCATGCACACACACACAC